>CM032062.1:28710316-28746120 GCA_018831715.1 Matsumurasca onukii | reverse complement strand
CTATACAAGTTTAATTCTATTGATTTCTTTTTATTGTGTAATAATGTGAAATTTTAAAAGGTTATAGGCCTACTAATAGCGCCAGGAATGAGCTAATGATGGAAGTAATAGGAATAAACATGTAACACTGAAGGAATTGTCAAGGTGATAAAGACTAAAAGCAGGAAAAGTACCGTTACGATAGGGTTCCTTATGAGTTTTAAAACGTTAAAGTCCTGTTGAAAGTGCTACTCAAAAGTATTTAACAACATTTTATTTAGAAAGGTTCGTTCACCTTTTGGCATTTATAGTGTATCCTTTACATGTAAGCGTGAGGACTAATGACGTCAAAATTATAGAGGCTTATCGTTTATTGATACGTCTGTAAGTTATTTACAGCCTGTTGAATAATAGATTGTATACATGGGTCAACAGAACACAAATTGACCGAGTTCCAAGCAGGGCTTAGAAAACTATTCAACGATTACAATATTTTCAATTTATCCACTTGAGTTTTCATAGAGGTGAAAATATTTTGTTTCTTTGTTAGCTGATTTTCGTCAGCCTTCGATACAATGACTAAAGCTTTAGTGTACAAACTATTGCCTTGGAATTACCAAAGATGATAAATTTACTAAGGACTATTATACACCAATATGCTTAGTTTGGTGCAAGGAGGTGTTAGTGAAAGTCCAAACACTGGTGGGAGTAATACGACACTGTATTTCAGCCCTGATGTTTTCGTTGTTCATCAATGACATGCCAGGATGCTGTGGAAGGAGGTTGCTATTGAGCTTAGATTAATATGCTGATGTATGCGGACGACATCGTATTGACTTTCACCATCAGCTAGTGGCCTTCAACAAATGATCAATGTCTAGAGCAATATTGTAATACATGGAATTTGATTGTTAATTTAGAAAAAATCCAAAATGTTAGTATTTAGAAAAGGACTTTTGTTACTGATAAGTGGTGGTTCAAAGCAAGCGTATAGAAGTTGTAAATCGTTATAAGCATCTAGTGACATTTACACCGACGCTATCTTAAAGCACTTAAGGAAAAGTTATAATAAAGCCAAATTAGCGTTAAATTTAACGTGGTGAGTGTTGATTAATAACCCAAAAGTGCCTGCTATTTGAAATGTGCTTGCTTTAACGCAGTTATCAGGTCAATTATATGTATGTGCACAAGTCTGTTTATTGAGGGAAGGAAGTAGAATCAGTCAAAAAACGTTCTAAAAAAAACTATTCATCACCACAAACACAGATTATGTGCTATATCTAAGACGTATTTGAAAAAATATAACTTTTTCACATTGTTGATGAATTTGAAGTACTTACTGAAAATTCGTATTAGAACAAGACAACTGCCTCTTGTGATAGCTAATAAAAGTAATTGAGACGAATATCTCCTGTGCAAAGAGGGAAAGACAGGACGCAAAATTTAAAGTAACAGTCGTTTTAATGGCAAGATTGGTAGCCTCGATCAGCTGATGTCAGTGGTGGTGGGAGAATGGCTCTGATCAGTGAGGCATGGCTCGTACCTCGCTCTATACCTTCAACAGTACCCATCCCTTGACTTGACCTTGGTGACAGGAGCGTTTTGTGCAAACATCAGATGTAGTAACGATATCGTGGGTAATTAAAGTTGAAAGGAATTGATCCATCTAAAATGTTCATGGATAGAACACAATATGAATTGCTCCTGTTCAATTTGCAGCCTGAAAACAGTTTCATTTTGTTGCTGTTTGTCCCATTTTAGCTTCCTAGAAATACATTACAGAAAACCTGTTTAAATTTAAGTAGTTTAACGATTTTAAATGTGGATTGGCGGCTCTGTATTTATGAATGCATGGTATAGGTGGCAGCTATTAATTTAATTTTAGGCTCTTTATTAAAATATAAATTGTATTTATATTTTATTAAAATATAAATTAATTGTTAAAATTATTTGATAATTGATATACTAATAACAAGAAATTATCAATAAAGACATCTCTTTTTTCTTCTTATTATTGTAGTGTATTTTATTTATACCTCAATTTAATTTAAATAATGAATCATTTTACATTTGGCCAGGAGGCAGGGACGCCTTCGCCTTGGCTCATAAGGGCCAAAAAAAAATTCCCGCACTTTCCGCAGCATTTCAATCGATACTCTGGGTGTAAACTATTTTGATTGCGTCTGATATACTTGTACCTTGGTAAGTATAAAAACTCATGTAACAAATGTATGGACGGTAGGTAGGGAGTGTTCGTTTGAATCTAACTTTTAGGATTTAACAAAAGTTATACGCGAGGTGCGTTTTGTTAAAAAAAGACTGGACAAAAATTGAAGAAAATATCATTCCACACTAACGATTATGTCTCAAATTCAACATCAGATCGCTCGTTTAGCCGCTAGAAACGAAATTCTGTAGTGAGAACATGTATTCTTTTTTATCAATGTTCTAGCCTCTCAAAACCCACCTACATTTTCGAATGTTGAAAAATCCTCTCTTAGTGGTTTCAAGTTTCTAGGCCTTGTGGTGTTGGCTCAGCGATGATGAGTGAGTGAGTGAGTCAGTCAGGACAAAGCCTTTTATAAATATAGATAAGGAAACGTCAGGTATACATGATTATAAGACCCTTCTATTATATTTTGAATATCTTAAAATCTTTTGAATAAGTACATTAGATTAATGAAATGTGTTATATACATTTTATCAACGTATCGCAATCGTCAAAACTGAATTTATCTGCATACATTTTGGAAATACCTAGTATGCAGCCGCCATATGTTTCAAATAAATTACTGCGATTATCCAACAAGTTTTGCTCGGTTCCAATGTTATTAAATAAGTAATTACGTTAGAAATATGAAATACCCTGAAGTAAGGTTCGGTTCATCGATGTAACACTTTAAAATTAGAGCGATGTTATATAAAACGTACGCAATTCCGCAAGTATACAGAAAAGGAACTACTGAATCAATCGGGTTAGACAAGACCAAAATTATGTTGTTGACTCGAAAAGTTTGGTGTCAAAATGAGATTGGGAGCACCAGACACTTTAGAAGAGTAGTTGGGCACTCTGAACCCTAAAGAGAATCCATGTTCTGATCACTTGCTGGCCTCGATACACACTTGATTTAACCCGGAACACAAATGAATAACATTTTCTTTATATGTTGTAAACAAGCCTCTCCTTGTAAACGTTTTCATTGAAATTTGTTACACAAATCACTAGTTACTTTACTTAACTTTCCAATGTTTTACCCTAAATCATCACTGTACTTTACACTGAAAAGAAAATGATATATATAAAATAATAATCTCCAGAAACCTAATTTGCAGAAAGATAAAATAAATATTTTGCATACAAATTTCTAAAATATGGTGCGAGGTGGTAACACATTTCGACAGAAAATTGCTTTTGAAGATATATTTTGCCTATTATTTCACTATTTGAGACGCCGACCACACTCATTAGGGTATTTTAAGTCAAATATGTTGTGAAGGATAAGTGTGATGAGTGGTAGTAATGAGTTATGCGGTGTGATATCTTGTTAAAAACTAAGGCCGACTCTTCCTAAATGGGTAATTAATTAATAGCCCAATGACCAATGGAAATACAAGGACCAACGGCTTAACGTGACTTCCGAACCGCGCAGGTGATGGTCTGATATGTCTAAAAGATGGTGGGAGTTGATGCGGGTATCATCAGATGATCACTGAGACTATCTGAGCCGCTTTAGAACTATATCATCCTCAAAACCTGACCTCCATGAAGCTCGATTACAGGACCACGCCACGAGTCCCAGTCACAAATTTATTTAATGTTTTCATGTTTAATGATTTAATGTTTTCTTTATTTAATGTTTCACGTAATATGTTTACGTAGTTTGTAGTTTGGTAAGTAATTTGGCCGTTTTATTTTGGTCAACTAAGCAATACATGAACCGAGCTACAGCTACGATGTAGACAAGCATACAATTAAATTCAAGTAAATAACAAGTATGCTAAACATTAATATTATTTGGTAATCAAATGCCATCTTTCACTTAATTCGGCCTCGATGCTTAAAGGTACGCAATTAGTTTACTTTTGGCAGCTATTCATTAATGTAAGCTATGTTCTGTTCTCCATGTAGGCTACCAAATATTTTCGGATCAAAAGTGCGGGCAAAGCTTAGAGAACAAGAGCCCATTTCAGTCATCCCTCTATAACGCAGGGGTTCAATACGAAGGTTCCGTTTTCTTTATTAGAAACAGTTCCGTTTATTTATTACAGCTGTTTAAGTTATCAAGTTCACATGGTTTTGTGTTATTGTTGATAGAAGCAACAAAAACGTGGTTCATAAACAAAGAAAAACTCGAGTTTTGAGCGGTTATCTAACACTTTTACTTGAAAACTTTAAAACCAAAAGAGATAAAAACTGAGTTGGATGCAGTTTGTCGCACATCTCCTCCTTCGTTTACAACAATTTACAACTGGGTCAGTGATTTAAAACATGGCCGTGAGTCGACAAAAGATGAACCCTGTTCAGGACGCCCGTTGGAAGTGACAACCCCTAAACTGATTGTAAAAGTACAAGATTTGGTTTAGAAAAATTGACGAATTAAAGTTCGAGAGTTGGTTGAGTACTGGCATATTGAAAGGTACTGTGTTTTCATTTTTACAGCGTGATGTGAAAAATGTATCTTGCGTGCCGCGTTTGCTGTCAGAGGAGAACAAGCGCATCCGTGTCATTGGTTCTAGCTCATGGAGTTGAAGTTCCAACTGATACAATATCCACCAGATTAACTTGATTTAGTCCCTAGTGACTATCTTTAGTTTCCCAACCTGAAGAAATGGCTTGGTGCACATATTTTTTCATCAAAGAAGACGTCACTTCACACAAATAAGCCTATTTTGCAGAACTTTTGAAATCTTACTTTTAAGTACCGTAGCTTAATAAAATAACAAAATTGTTAGTGAAGTGTGGAGCTAAAAGGAGATTATGTTGAACAATAAAACAAATTTGACCCAAAACTGGGTTGTTATATCTTTTCTAAGGACTTATTGAACCGCCCTCGTAGCTACAGCTGAAGTGGACCCAGCCCAAACGGAACTATCCACAACGGAACTGGTTTGAGACCACGTGTACTATGTACAGAGTAAGTGAAAGGCAAGCAGAGCGCGCAAGCAACAAGCCCTACTAATGGGTTTAAGCTCTTCTGCGACAGGCTTAGGTCTGTCGACACGGGCTTAGCTAGCGAGTCTCCTCTCAACGATTGCATTGCCAGGTTTCCTACCATTCAGATCAGCTGTTAAATCGTTCTCGTGTAACTTGTGTACCACGAGCAAATGTGTACTAATACTAAAGTTATGAGATTGTGGCTTTATGAAGGATTGTGCTAAATAAGCATAACTCAAACTACTAGTGTATATAATATAAAGTATGAAAGGTCCGTAATTGTTCAGTATTAAGGCTTTGAAAACCTTTGTTTTGAACACTTTATTGGTAATATGTGAAGTTTATAACATTTGAAAAGCTATTAAAATTTTATTGAGTTTATGTAGGCCGGGATGATACTGGGTGATTAATTTGGGCATTTCTGTTGTCGACAGAGGATTGGTTCATTTTCTTGTCTTTCAATGTGTGTTTCAATTTCATTTTATCTTCTTACTTGGGTATCCTCTTTTAATAGACTATTACTAATAATTTTGTTATATTCATCAATGTGTTTTTCTTCACTGCACAGCTTACTGCTTCTTTGTTACTAAGCTTTTGGGACGCTTCTCTTCACATACATTGGATGACAGTTTGTGTAGTGTAAACATTGGAATGTGTTCGTAGGTTTTATGTTAATTTTATAATGGATCTGACGATTTTTAGATATATATATATAGAAAGCTTCTACGACGATGGTCTACGATACAAAAGAGCAAGCGTAATACATATTAAACGAACAACCTGCTGTTGATCAACATTTGAGTCAGCTTCTATTGATTTACAGCTTCTATAGTGAATGCAACTGTGTTATTGCAACTCCATCGAACCAAAGATTATGCTGTCTTTGATTATACTAAGAAACCAGTGATGATAGATTAAAAGGACGAATATAACTGCACCAGCGTGTGAACCTTATTAACTCCTTGTGCAATGTAAGCTGTATATCTCAGGTTAATGATGGTATTTATCAAAGCAAACTCTTCTCAGTCTGTTGTTTCTAAGAAATGTGATCTCTGCGCTCTATCAGACTTTACTGAAAAGGTCAGAGTTTGCATTACATCGGATTTTCTTCTGAGAACAAGTATTTGTTCGAGTCAGTATTTTATCTGACACTTTACTCTGACCTTTTGAAGTCCTCGAATAAACAATGTACGAAATAATCGGATTTGATCTTTGTTGAGATACACATTTCAGCTTGAGAAGTGCGTTGGCGGTTTTGTTTAAAGCAGCTTTACTAACAACCACTTAGGACCGAAGTGAAGTGCCAATAGTTTGTTATTTCAAAGGTTAATAATGTGTGACCATACAGTGACTTTCTATATATTCAAACAACTTAACATACAATGCCGGCAGAGTGCGGTAAAAACTCTGAGAGTAAGATTCCCAACTGGGCTGACCTTCTACAACTTTTACACCATTTCAAAAAATCAAAACTATAACTTAATTTAATCCCATACTTTAACAATCTATCAGTATTTAAACTAAAAGAGTTGAGAATCTCGTACAATCTGTCATAAAATTATTATTTTAAAAGTTCCAGCTTACTTATCTGAAAGATTTGAATTTTTAACAATAGTAATTAAGTACATCGCAATACTCGACATGGATGGAGCTTCACTATTATCGGTTCCACTGCATAGGACAAATTCATATAATAAATATTTTACTGTCACTGCTTGTAAATTATGGAATAACTTTAACATTGACATCAGAACAATAGATGATTGTGTTAGGTTTGGAAGAAAATTAAAAGTCAACTTATCCAGGATCTTAAGGAGTGATATTTTTACAATAACTTTAAACATGTGCATGGTAAAATTTTTAGTAATTCTGCTCTGAAAACAGCTGCTTTGGACACATGTATTGACAGTGTCATTTTTACACTCAGGTAAATAAAGTATTGTTTTGATGATATTTTTCTCCCTAGGGGAGAAAAGATAATTTTAATGATCCTTTTGTTGCATGGACATCAGCTGGTTCAACGAGTTTGTTTTGAAATTTAACACTGACGTATAGTAAATCAGTGTAACAGCTGTTTCTTCAAAACATTATAATTCAAACTGCTGAGCTCAAAAGTTGAAGTTGAAGAGTATCATTAAAAAGAGAAGAAAATAGACACTGATTAGCCTCCTACCACCAAGTGGTTACTTAAGACGACTTCTTAATGGATTTCTAACCCTCTTAACATTACTGAAGACTCAAAATTAACATACAATTAATGGCGTCACCTTTGTTTTCGGTTAATGATGTCAAACGAAGAACATTGTTTTTTATGGCAACACAGAAAAACATTTTTCTATGGACAAAACGAACCATTTTTGTCATTTTTACATGTTAGTGTTTCATTATTGTATTCTTATAAGTATTTGCACTATGCCAGTTTAGAATTTGAAACGGTAATTTTGATGTGTTAGATGAAATAATTAGCAACAAATAATCTGAAACTGTTGTACACACGTGTAAAATGGTTTTGTAACAATATCAAATAAACTCTTTCTCGTATTTTCAGGTTGATCTATTATTGTAAAAGTTATCTTCAGGCAAATATTAGATCACGTTATACGAGTATATCGTTGGTTAAGATTCTAAATTTGTATTAAGGCTTGAACCAAATAAAATGATATGTAGTGTAAACTGAGCATATGTCAAGGATGACTTTAGCCATCGACTTAGTAGCTGCAGCAACTACCCTGAGGGTCCAGTAATAGTGTTCGTGTCACTCCCCGTTGATGTAATGAATCGTAATAATTAGTTTTTAAATGCTAATTTAGACTGGCGAGCCCATCTTCTAAAAATTAGATAACCAGTTGTTGTACGCATGTTTTTTGTTTAACAATATACGTTTAACCATATACAAAAAATACCAACAACACAATTTGAGGCGAAAACAAGTTCGCTCCAAAAATACTTCAGGAGTAATTTAGAAAAATAAATATAACTATAACCAGCATGAAGGTTAGAGTTATATTTACAGCATGAAGGTAAGTAGATGTTATATAAACACCTCAGTAAACGTAAACAACTGTAAAAAGTCTTTCCACCCTTCCAAAACTTTTAATTCCCTTTCATGTACTCGTTAGAGTAAATACACACGTGCAGAGCACATGCCATTCCTAAATGCACGTAGTGAGAAGTTGAACTTACCTCACTGGAGTAATGGACGGAGGTGAGGGGAGGAAGTGGTAGCCCAGAGCTCGGTCCCAGATCATCCCTTTGCTCCACACCTCTATCAGCAGTCCCGTGTTCACATCATTCCTTACACTGCGGACACACAAAACTCAGGTCAAACTCACTATAATGTAAGAAATCTCTATATTTGCAAGTTACCACTGACATATGATCACTCCACAGCACAAATCAGCAGTCCTAGAAACATGAAACCTGGCATGGTAGATACATTTCATGGTAGATGTGCACAAGGCTGTGGGTTTCACGAAATTCAAATTTTAAGGGGGGTTTAGGGGTGGGGTGGAGCTACCCTTTCATAAACCTTTCGCCCGTGCAAGCCTTTTTACACTTGTAATCTCAGTAGAAGCTAAACAAGTGATCGGATCTTAGATTTGACGAAAAAATCGTGTGTGAATGAAATTATCACAACTTTTGTATTTAACATTCTTTTCATCTCCAACAGTTTTGACGTCATATCATTTTAAAGTAAAAAACTGAGAAATTTTAACTTTTTGCCTGTTTGCGCATATAAAAAGGCAGATTCCAACCATCTATGACTACAAAACCTTTAGTTTAGGTAGGTAGTAAGTGTTTGATAGTATACAAAATTATGACGATAGGCTAAAAGATATATTTCAAAGTACCTATTATGAGAGCTTAAGAGCTGACTTTAGTCGTTTTTGATCGTTTTTCTTCAGCCGTATTCGGTATAAGTTTTGCAGCCTCAACTGTAGACCAATAGAAATCTTTAGAATGTCATATTTTTCATTTGACATTAATTCCTTGAGATGGTGTGTGATTATTCTCTTTAAGGTTATGAGGGACAAGTTGAACACAGATAGTTTTATGATATTTAACTTCTTAGTGAGCGGGCTGGCAGCTGTGGATCGCGGTGAGTAGCTTTTGGCTGGTCTGTGGGGTTTCTGTACCGCGGTATGGCGGTCTTTCCGCACTCTTTCTGGTGGTGGGGTATATATGGACCTGCCCGCGCTAGCACTCATTCCGACTCCAGCTGCTGTGCCGTCAAGTCGACCCTCCTTCATTGTTCTCCAGCTCACCATTGTTCACCGGGCCGGCGCGCTTCAGCCCCGACTACCTGCTCGCCAGCGATGACGAAGCCGCCACCGTTCGCCCCCAAGGGCCGTGAGTATTCTACAGCCCAAATTATCCACCTACCAGCCCCTACCCGACTAACACGGTCTAAACAACCGCCACCCTACCCATGAGCCCGGCCGGCTCAAAATCGTTAGAAGACGCCTCCGGCCGGGCTCCCCAATCCGCCCTACCACCAACCAAAAGCCCGGCCGGCTTAAAATCGCCAAGACGCCCGCCGGCCCTTAATCCGCCCTACCACCCAACCAAAGCCCGGCCGGCTTAAATCCAGAAGCCTCCGGCCGGGCAAAAACCCCCGCCACCACCGGCACACCACCCCACTCTAACGCTGGCTCGCCAGTAACTTCACCCCAGGGCTCCAGGGCCGCCTCACCCACACGTTCCGGCTGCAACCGCGTCCTTATTAGGATGCATGTAGTCGGGGCTAAAAACCCCTTCCATCTCTTCCGCCTCTTTCAGCTGCACAACCTCCGCATGCCTACCCCAAAAAACACTCACTCACACAAAAACCAAACCACCACACTAATTTTCGCCACCCCTAGCGACGCCCAAAAATTCACACAAAAAATCCCAGCCTCAACCTTCGGTGCTACGGCCGCCTACTCTTTCGTTCCAAGGCCGGAAAAGTCATCAGCACCGAAGGCAAACCCCACCCGATCCCCCCTACTCCATGTTGTGGTCCGTGGCGTCCACTCGAGATATCTGTTCGCCCGGCCGTCCCGTTCACCCGTCCGTGCACACCGGATCGTTGACCGGGAGGACCGTGCGACGGGCCTAATGCGGCTTTTATGAACTGTCAGGCCTGTTGTGACGCCCTCCTGCGAGACGGTCTGTCGTGTATGGGCGGTCGTACCGGACCGAGCCACCCAGACACCAGCTGGTACGCCCGTGTGCCCGCTGTCACGACTATGGCCATGCCGCGTGACTGCGAAGCCCGCTGCCAAGTGTCGTTTGTGGCGTGAGCACTGAGGGAGCACAGTGCCGGCATGAGGGCCACGACCTCACCCGGCCATACTGTGACCTGCAACCGCCGCCACTATACAGGACAACGCTGCTGTCCCCGCTACCCTAAAAACCCAAACACCGCCACATTGCCTACCCGCCTAGCATCGCCACCATCTAACCCCAGCACCACTAACCCCTGGAAACTAAAACTCAATGATTTCCCTCCATAACACCCCCGACCGAAGCTCCCGTTCTCACAGAGCAAGCAACCACCAAACCCACTGAGGAAACCCCCTCCACCCTGACCCACGACACATTCCCCCCACCCAACCAACACCAAACCCACAACCGGATCAGTTTGTCACTGTAGACGCCTTAAATTCATTCCTGGAAAAATTCCTTACCACCATCAGTGAAGGCTTCCAACGCACCTTCGATTCAATCCTGGCCATCCTCTTAGCCGCGGTCCCTGCCCGAGACCGTAAGTCCCTTAGTGAGCAGGTCAACTCCGTCACAAGACGACAGTTTGACATGCGCACGATTTTTCAACCTATCGGCTCATCACTCAAAATCCTTCACTCCAATGCTAGACGAAATTCACAATGACAGTCATAAACAAATGCCGTTCCTCCGCTTTTGCCACATCAACCTATTCTCATTCCGTCGCCCGCACTAATCGACCTCATAACCGATTTCAAAATAGACGTCCTCACCCTAAATGAAACTAGACTGTCTCCCACCGCTCAAGCCTACCTCCCTTACTTCACTCTTATCCGCCTGGATAACACCACCCAGAGTGGCGGGCTAGCAATAGCTTTCCGCTCCACCATCGATGCCCGTCGTATTCCACTTCCTAACAACCCCCACTTTGCCCTTCTGGCTGAAATCCGTCTTCCTAACCAAGCCCCGTTACACGTACTGACGATGCATGCAACACCAGCCTACAACCTGGAACATGCAGGTTCTGTTTCATGTTACCCACACCTACCCTCCCAATAGTGGCGGCTGACTTTAACTGCCACACCCCAGGCGACCATTCCACCACACCTCCTGGCCGACTTTTTGTAGATTCTATCCACGACTTAGGTCTAAAATTCCACCAAACCCCACTCACAAGATTCCCGGCCCACGAGGGCCAAAATCCTACTAGCCCAGACAAACTCCTAAGTTCACCCGTTTTTTCCTCAAAAATCATCAATATCACCTCAGGATTTGACATTGGCTCCGACCACATCCCGCTCATTTTTGACTTAAAAATCCGTCCCTACCCATATAAACTTGACCAGCACGACTCCTTTACCATTACCGACTACCGCAATGCAGACTGGCTCCTCTTTTCTAACCAGCTTTCTGAATCTCTCGCCCCTCTAACTAATAACCCTCCCCCTACCACCCCCGCCGAGGTTGAAGCACTCAACCAGAGCGTCACTGACTCCTTGCTTTAAAACGCCCTTCAGGCTACCACCCGATGTTATTTCTCTTATAAAAGCTAAGAGGCGCGCTCGTCGCCTCCTCCTTACTGACCCCTCCTCCCCCTACCTCCACGCCTCATACCGTGCCCTGGTTAATCGTGTTAGCTACGCTGTACGCGACTTTCACGACCAGAGATTACGGCGCGTGTGTGATAAGGCGGACTCCGACTTCCATCACTCACCCAAGGACTTTTGGCGGCTGGTCAAGAGTCGTAATCGCCCCTCCGCACCTCACACACCCCTCCTTGTCGACGATGTAGTCGTTAACGACTGCGAAGGCAAGGCTGAAGTATTCAGAAATTCCCTACAGTCAATCCACTCACTTCCCCAACACCCCGACTTTGACCAGGACCATTTCCACCAAATTAACCAAATTGTAACTGCTAACTCTGATCTTTTTACCCCCTCTCAGCACCTCCCGGCCGTAGCACCCAACCACGACCTCCTTCAACCCATTACCTATGAAGAAATCCACCGTAGCGCAACACTGCCCCTGGCCCAGACGGAATCTCTAACATCCTCCTCAAAGCACAAATTTTAATTAACATTCTTACTGTCCTTTTCACAACGTCACTCCGACTAGGCTACACTCCCAAACCCTGGAAACACGCCCACGTCATCCTGCTCCCCAAGCCTCACAAAGACCCCAGAAACCCAGCCAATTACAGACCCATTAGTCTCACTTCTAGCATCTCCAAACTGTTTGAAAAGGTCCTCACCTCTCGGCTCCATACCCACTTAAATGCTTTGAACTTAATCCCTCCCACTCAGGCAGGTTGTCCGGAGTCAACATGTACGACCAACTCCTGCGGGTCGTTACATGCCTCCAAACAACCATTTCCGACACCCCACAGTTCTTGCCCTCATGGACGTTCAAAGGCATTCGATACAGTCTGGCAACGGACTGAGGGCAAAACTCCTACAACTGCAACTCCCCCCTCCCATAACCCGCTGGCTCTCCGACTTCATCGAAGGGCGCACCGCTCAGGTCCGCCTGAACGGTGTCTTCTCAAACCCCTTTAACCTCCGAGCCGGAGTCCTCAGGGCTCGGCTATCAGTCCACTCCTCTACCTAATTTTTGTTCGTGACGTCCCAGCCCCTCCCCGTCTTGACCAACACGGTTCCAAAAGCGGTCTCGCCCAGTTCGCTGACGATACCGCCTTTTGGCACTCAGCTACCACAGTCCAAGCAGTCCACACTCGTTTAACAAATACCCTAAATTCATACCTTACTTTCTGCAACAAATGGCGAATTCTCCTGAATACATCCAAAACACAACTCTGCTTTTTCAACCATAACTCCCGTAAATTTAGAAACGCAAAAGCCCTGCCTTTCACCTTTAACGGCACCCGCCTTCCTCTTAAAACCACCTGCACTTACCTCGGCGTAACCCTGGATACCCGTCTAAATTTCTCCGCCTTTCACAAATATCTTAAAGAGTGCAACCGCTCGCTTCAAAGCCCTCACCTACCTAAACTTCAGACAAAGGCTGCAACACCTACACTCTTACCCGACTCTACACCTCAGTAATCAGACCTGTTCTAACCTACGCCCACCCTTCCTTCTACAGCAACAAACTGTACAATCCATCTTTCGAAGCCACCGAGCGTAGAGCTCCGATTAGCCTCTCACCTCCCACCATGGCCTCTAACCAAGAAGTCTATGACGACCACCTAACTTTCCCCACCTGCATGAATTTCTGCTCAAACTCCAAACTACTTACAAAACCCACGTTTTTAGAATCCGAAACCTAGCCGAACTCCGTCAACCCTACTACACACAAAAACCCTACCTGACTTCACCCAACTGCTCAACTTTGCAGTAATTCTTAACACATAAAACCCACTAACAATATTTGGGCTGAAGATAGTCACGGTACTATAGACCAGCCTGCAGGATCTGCACCACAACACCACCTGACCTGACCTGCTAGCACTTCACTTGGTTCTTTGATCTCTTACTGTTCACATCGTGCCTCCTACACTCTGCTATCGTTCTCAACATCATCTTCCATCACTCTAATAATTCAGTTTTTTCCACAACATTTCACATTAAGTTCATTGTTTATTCATACAGTCTTCCAGTTAAATTTTATTTTAACTTATTTACATAATATTACTCCAATACGGGGTTAAACTGTAAATATTAATGTTGGTTTTATCATCATAAAACAGGATAATATTATTTTTTACTTGCGTTAGGGGGGTTTTCAGTTTATTAACTTACTCCTACAATAATCCTTTTTAATTTAGATATCAACCAATACCTTTTAACGTAAACATTTTGTTTGGGTAAGTAAAAAGGTTGTTTGTCAATTCAACTCCCTTTAGTCATATAGTTCCTAATATTCACTTTTGTGTATGTAATTTATTTGTCGTTTTTCTATATTTTTAAAACATGGCTTCAACTATTCAACCCGTCGTAGGAATGTTACAAGGAATATTAGACGGGGGATACCTCGACACTGACCAAATAGATATATTTATTCAGTTGTTGGAGCGACATACTGGCATTAGTACCTTCAGTGTTAATGCAATACAAACACTTGATGGTGCAAGTCACATCCAACCCGTTCTAACTCCTCATATACAAATCATGTTTTCCGGTAACCACAAGAGTGAGACGGCTGTAGGCCACTACAAGGTATTTCACTACAACGGAAGGGTATGTGTATGATAGTTTCAACACAGCAGTTTTGACACCACTAGATTTTAAGTTTATTAAAACCGTTTTCCCCACCTGTCAAGTGCTGCTATTTTTATTAAGGTCCAGGAGCAAACTAACTACATTGATTGTGGCCTCTTCGCTATTGCCAATGCTACGTCAGTTGCACTTGACTAAATCCGGCGAGTCAAACTTACAGTCTGTCTGACATGCGCCCACACCTGGTGAGCATGCTTTAATGATATATGCTGCGTCCTTTTCCTACAGCTTCAGAATCATCTCAAGTTTCCATCGATGCATTGCAACTCAACAATATTAACTTTCCACAGCTACCAGTTTCTAGCTTAGATCAAACGCACGAATTTAGTACACGTTGCCCCAAAAATTTGAAGAAGATAGCACCTAAACAATTAAACTTTGTGCATACTCAATATACGACTGTATCTTCAGAAATCATCGCGCCCGACGAAAACAGTATTCCATTACCATCGCATTCCATTCAAGCATCTCAAGACATATCTGATGATGACATGCCTCTCATTAATTATGTAGATAGTAAAACAAAGCCACGTTGAAACCTTCTACCTTAAAAATGGGTTTGAAACAAACAATTCAAATAAAAGGAGAAGAAATCGGTCTAAAGTGAATGATAGGACTAAAAGGCAAAAACATCGGGAATCAGTTAAAAAAAACTATACACAAAATCCTCAAGCACAAAAAGAAGCCGAAAAAAGTATAGGACAAAAATTCAGAAAAAAATAGAGAATCAAGTAAGAAGTACAATGTGAAATGCCCAGAAGTAAATGTCGAAGCTGTTAGGCGTTACAACGAGAAAAGACCGCTCATTCCATGGAAATCAAAACACCTATCAGGTTTTTCTTATGACCCATCAGTTGATTACAACAGTGACAAATTAGTTTCTCTGGGTCAACACGTTGAATGCAAGTGGTGTCATGCGATCAAGTGGAAGGATGAAAGTCCTGGCATGTGCTGTAGCAACGGCAAAGTTCAACTTCCAGTTATTAACCAGCCTCCTGAGCCACTACATAGCCTTTTAAATAACAACCACCTTGAGTCTAATAATTTTTGGCGAACACTAGAAAATATAATAGTTGTTTTCAGATGACTTCATTTGGAGCGACAGAGATAAAGGTTGGTAACTTCATGCCGACGTTTAAAGTTCAAGGCCAGGTCTACCACAGGATAGGCAGTTTGTTGCCATCGCCTGACCAAAATCCATCTTTTCTACAGATTTACTTTATTGGAGATGAAGAAAAAGAAGCGGAAATAAGAGCTGGCCTTTTTAATGCTGTGAAGCCAAGCTTGGTAAACTCAATTCAAAAATGTGTTCACGAACACAACCCTTATATTCGGGACTTCAAATCAACAATAGAAAACTCCCCGCAGGGAAATGAATTCAAAGTCGTAATAAGTGCAGATAGGAGACCGGCAGGTGAGCATAGAGGCCGCTACAATTCACCTACTACAAGTGAGGTTGCTTTGGTCATCGTCGGTCAGCAATTTGAAAAAAGAGACATAATTCTCCACAGCAGGGACACTAAGTTAGTACGCATCAGCGAAACGCATCGCGCATACGACGCTCTTCAATATCCCCTTATATTTTGCCGTGGAGAAGATGGCTATTCTGTAAACATCCCCCAACGTGACCCAGTAACCAAAACCAACTTAACTAAAACGGTATCATCTTCCGACTTTTATGCTTACTTAATCATGGAAAGACAAGGCCAGACTAACTACATCTTGCTGTACCGCAGTTTGTTTAACCAATTCTTGGTGGACATGTACGCGAAGATAGAGACGGAAAGATTGAATTTCATAAGATTTAATCAGAGCAAGTTGCGAGCAGAAAACTATGTCCATCTTAAGGATGCTTTGCGTAAAGAAGATAGCAATGTAACGGACATAGGAAAAATGGTGGTTTTACCTTCTTCCTTTACCGGTGGGCCTCGCTATATGCACGAGAGGACCCAAGATGCCATGACTTACGTCCGTCGCTATGGTCGACCAGACCTGTTCATCACATTCACATGCAACCCTAAATGGTGTGAAATTGAAGTAGAACTAAAGCCTGGCCAAAAACCTCAAGACAGACATGACATCATTGCAAGAGTGTTTCATTTGAAACTAAAACAAATGATTCACCTTCTAACAAGAGGTTCTATCTTTGGTTCGAGTAGATGTCACATGTACACTGTGGAGTGGCAGAAACGTTGCCTCACGCCCATATCTTGCTGTGGCTACAGGACAAAATAAGGGCTGAGCAGACTGACAGTGTGATAAGTGCAGAAATACCAGACCCAACTGAGGACCCTGAACTTCATGAAATTATTAAATCTTCCATGATTCACGGTCCCTGCGGACACTTCAATAGGAAATCACCATGCGTGGTTAACGGAAGTTGCACAAAGAGATACCCACGCCCTTTGGTCAATCAAACCCAAACTGCTGACGATGGGTACCCTCAGTATAGACGTAGACCCCCTTCTGATGGCGGCTTTACGGCCAAAATCAATAACTTAGACATCGACAACCGTTGGGTGGTACCCTATAACCCGGTGTTGTCACGTACTTTCATGGCACATATCAATGTTGAATTGTGCAACTCTGTCAAATCCATAAAGTACATCTGTAAATATGTCAACAAGGGTGGTGATCAGGTGGCTTTGGGTTTGAAAATGAGTACGATGAAGTTTCAAAGTATGAAACTGGCCGTTACATAAGCAGTTCTGAAGCGGCGTGGCGTATTTTCTGCTTTCCTATCCATGAAAGGTACCACCCGTGATGCACCTAGCAGTGCACCTAGAAAATGGACAAAGAGTATATTTCAATCCCAAAATGTCCAAGACAAAATTATAAATCCACCAAAACTACTCTTTGGCTTTTTTTGAATTGTGCCAAACGGACGATTTCGCAAAAACTCTTTCTACAGTGAAGTCCCAGCCTATTACACCTGGAAAACAATGTGTTTTGCCGTCGGAAACAGGGAAAACCTATTCCAGGACACCCAGACATTAGAAAGATAATGTACTCGGTCGTGTTTACACGGTACATCCAAACAACACCGAGTGCTATTATCTACGTCTCTCCTTCATGAGGTCAAAGGCCAACAGGTTTTGAAGACCTTCGGAGGGTATCCGGGTGGTTCATTCTACCTATCAATCTGCTTGCAGAGCGCTTTGCTGCAAGATGACAGCCATTGGGATGTTACCTTGAAGAAGCTGTGTCCGAGTCACCTCACAAAATAAGGCAACTTTTTGCTGTCATTTTAGTGTTTTGCCAGGCTTCGGACCCTCTAGCATTGTGGGAAAAGCACAAGGGAAATATGTCAGAAGATTTCAAGAGACATTTAGAGACAGAATGTTCCGGCTTACAGTTGGACCAAATCTCTGATATAATTCACAACAAATGTTTACAATCTATTGACAGCATTCTATCCTCAATGTCAAATCAGTGTTCAACAATTCGGTCTCCCTTCTCCGACGTTTAACTCACCACCGACAGAAATCAATCGCGAATACATAAAAGAGTTGTCTTATGACATAGATCGACTGTCTGAATTAGTCAATGACCACGTTCTCAAACTGAATGAGGAGCAGAAACGTGTCTACGAAGAAGTAATATCAAGCATTTTTCAAATTCTGGAAAGATATTCTTTCTTGACGCACCGGGAGGTACTGGAAAACCTTTCTATTAAATTTGATTCTAGCTAAGGTGCGAATGGAAAGAAATATCGCAATATCCGTGGCGTCTTCGGCATTGCAGCAACGTTGTTGCAGGGAGGAAAACTGCTCATTCCGCCTTCAAACTCCCACTCAACTTAAATCACGCAGAGCTTCCACTTTGCAACATCTCCAAACAAAGTGATTCTGCTAAGATCTTAAGAGATTGTAAGATTATTATTTGGGATGAGTGTACCATGGCCCACAAGGGCGGAATAGAAGCATTAAATAGGACTCTGCAGGACATAAGGAGTAATTCTAATCTGATGGGTGGAGTTACATTTCTTATGGCTGGAGACTTCAGACAGACTTTGCCCGTCGTTCCTCGAGGCACGAGAGCTGACGAAGTTAGAGCCTGTGTGAAGAATTCTGCCCTATGGCCTCACGTTCATCTCCTTTCTTTACAAGTTAACATGCGAGTTCACCTTAAAGGTGGTGCAGGCGCGGCAGAGTTCTCAAACTTGCTTCTACAGATAGGCAACGGAAATCTACCTGAAGATGAAGGCAAAATTGTGATTACTGAAGATTTATGTCTAGCTGTAGAAGACTTGAAGGCGTTAGCTGAAAGGATATACCCGGATTTAGGACATTTAAATTCTAAAAATACGTCTTGGTTTAAAGAGAGGGCTATCCTTACTCCCAAGAACGACACCGCGTACAGCATAAACAACGTTCTGTTGGACCAGCTACCAACTGAGAGAGTGATACCAGTCTGTAGACTCTGTTGTGGAAATGGAGGATGCGGTTCATTACCCGGTGGAGTTTCTTAACACCTTAAATCCACCGGGAATTCCACCACACGATCTCTACCTCAAGGTTGGCGCTCCAATTATGCTGCTACGTAATCTGGTTCCACCCAAACTCTGCAATGGTACTAGACTCCAGATTAAGTCATTGCAAAAAGCCTTATTGAGGCCACCATCATGACGGGATGTGGCCAGGGAGAAGTAGTTTATTCCAAGAATTCCTCTGATTCGACGGACTACCATTTTCAATTTAAGAGACTCCAGTTCCCTGTGAAACTTTGTTTCGCAATGACGATCAATAAGTCACAGGGACAGTCTCTGAAAATGGTCGGCGTTGATCTCAGGGAAGACTGCTTCTCCCATGGCCAATTTTATGTTGCGTGCTCCAGAGTAAGTTCATCAGACTCTTTGGTCATCCTCCAGCCGCAACATAAAACCCGAAACGTTGTATATAAGGAAGTGTTGTAAATGTGTTACTTTGTAAATACGTGTAAATAGTGTTTCTATAAAACCTGTAAATATTTTCGTTTATTATGTAAATTTATCCTGTATGTAAATATGTACATTATTACATGGTCTCTGAGTTAGCCGGCCTCCCCGTGGCGAGACTGGATAGCTATATTTCGTAAGCATCAGAAATATAGTGCACTAACTGGCTAACAATTCATGGAAGCGAACATTTTATGCCCGTAGCGAAGTCACGGGTACTGCAGCTAGTACTACAATAAAAGAAAGCGTTTAAAACGTCGAATTTAATGACACTTTTAAATATTTCCGTCAGAGGATACCAACAATTTAACATACAGAAACTACATACCATGAGAATGTTGTCAAGGTTTGTTCCTAGGCGAATACAAGTCAAAACTTAATTCATAACTATCAAATACTTTTATTAAAAATTGAGCCGCCAGTAGGTTTTCGGTTTTTTTCAATGTTGCACTTTCAGACTTTGTGATTTTCATACGCCATCATATAATTGGTAGAACATTTAAAATCAAAACGAACACTGAAGATTTCGGCGTAATCATAAGAATTACGCCCGTTTGAAATGAGTTTGATAGCAAATAGCTTGTGGTTAAATATGTCAAAACATCAAGACATATATCAGTGTCTTTGATTGCACTTGGCTACCAGTTTGTTTTTGCCTTGAAATATGTTAGTCAATCTTAAAACTATTTGTAGCCTACTACAATTAAAAATTTATGCACAATTTCAAGTCAATGGGTGACCCAGCTTATTAAAAAACACACACTCAAAAAGAAAATAAATGCTGTACGGGTAGTGAAAGTGATTTTGCAGTTATGCATTAGAAATTTTGACTATTTACCCAGTAACAACAAAATCTTCAAAGAGTTCAGGGACACCCTATAGACAAACGTACATAAGGGCCACTGAAAGCTACCATACATATATGACAAATTAACAGTTCAACGCCAGAGAATATAGTGGTGTGGTTTTTATAGTAGCAATTTTGCCATTGTACACTACAGTTTACATGACAATTATGAGAATACGCACAGTAGCTCGCTATTACTATTATTACAAGGGTTCAAGGTAAACGCTTTGCTGGTGTAAAATTGTCACAACTAATAGTTTACTAAAATGTGAGATACAACTGGTACATTGAAGTCGAATGGGAAAGGGTCAATGCTCAGATTACCGTTGACTTGAAGATTTAGTTTATTAATCGCGTGTGTACAAGGCAAACACGCACTGAAATCTGCCTTTACTATTATACTTAATGATGTATTTGCTAGCTATTTTCATTCCTTTACCAGAATAAACAGTTTAGCACAAACTCAAAATATCATTTTTCAGATCAGAGACGCCCTGCAATCTATTTAAAAACAACTTTCTAAACCATGACTTTAGTCACAATCAAACTAGTTGCATCTACAGATATTAAGCAAGTTTAACGCTATTAAACAGTGTAAGAAGGCGAGCTAGAAGTGCCACACTGGCAGATACAATATCATGTTTGATTAAACAATATTCCCCGGTTCAGACGAGCAAGAATGACTCGACAGGCATACATTTCTAGATTGCTTTCCAACAATCGGGTCACCCAGTCCTTTATATCAGGTTCAGGTTCTAATGTTCATTCCGTGTACACTGTACGTATAATCGTGTCGAGATATTTTGTGCACGAGGTTTAGTTGGTTTTATTACCGTCTAGTTGAGATGATAGTAGAAGCCATCGAAGGTCGAGAAACTACATTCAGTGTTTTCTTTGACTTGTCAAGGCCTTTGACTGTGTTGATGATCATGTCATCTTGGTTCAAAAACTCGAATATAACGGGATACGAGGAGTGTCACCTATGTGGCTTGAATTGTACCTCAGTAATAGATCACAGTTCGTAGAATATCTAATGCATGTCGGGGAGGAGTGGCTGAAATATAGTCCCACAAGGCTCCATACTCAGCCCATTTCTCTTCTGATTATGTCAACGACGTTGGTTCATCGGTACAGAACGGACAGCTTGTCCAGTACGCAGATGACACGACTTCTGTTTCAAGCGTCTTCATACCAACAATTGGAAATTCTTTTCATTTATTGAGCCTAATAGTCAATTTTAGCATTTTAACGAGCTCAATCTCAAATAAAATCCAACAAAATCAACTTTTATTCACCGTCTGCGACGACGGTCTCAGATAGCAATCCAACAGTCATGTTGGACGATACAGAGATCGAAGAGGTCTACTCGGCGTTCCTGGGGATACATCTCAACCGAGGGTTGACCTGGGAATGTCAATGTAGACAGCGTCTGTTCAAAATTAGCCTCAGACTTTTATGTTTTAGACAAACGTCCGAATACCGCCCAATTCAGGTACTTGATGACGGCGTATTACGATAATCTACCCACCTATCCTACGGATTGGCTTTGTGGGGCGTATGCTCTAAATCAAGTTTTGCCAGAGTTTTTGATTCTACAATAAATCAGTCCGATTCATTGCAAAAAACTTCAATGGAGAGAGTCGTGTAGGCCAGCCTTAAAATTCGAAATTGCCTCTATATTTTAGAAACGTATTTTTTTCAAATCAAAATGCTTTCGTAAGAGGAAGTGACAATCACTTTATGAAACTAGAGGCAGGAAAACTACCGAACTGGGAGACACAGAACGGCAGTTCATGAACGTTTACCTTCTCAGGTAGGAGTTCAGCTGTCAACAAGTTGCCAGCCAAATTCTATAAAAGTGCCCCGAGCTCAAGGCTTTAAAACTCGCTTGAAAAAGGTTTTACGCAGACGCATTTTATAATACAGACGAGTTCATGGCACATGAATGGGAAATCGCAAACACATTGCTTAATTACGGGACTAGAGGGTTTCATTGGAATGATTGAGAGAGTGAATGTCAAAAAATTTATGTGTATGAACGGGACTTTGATGTTAGAATGTGTGGACAATTTTAGCTAAAAGAAAAACTAACGATTGCATAAACATGGCACATGTTGCAATAAACCTATTTATTTATTTATTAAATAATGGGTACCTATCAATAACCTTTTGTCGGACCACTAAGTCATTCTATTCATACTGGTTATTTGAAAGTAATATCGAGGCT
Organism: Matsumurasca onukii; assembly: GCA_018831715.1. NCBI lineage: Eukaryota > Metazoa > Arthropoda > Insecta > Hemiptera > Cicadellidae > Matsumurasca > Matsumurasca onukii. The sequence goes on along the minus strand of CM032062.1, from coordinate 28,723,536 downwards.
TCAGGAGATGAGCTCACAATACATTGAATGTTTTAAAAGAAACGAGGTCTACACACCAAGTACCATAAAAGCAACTTAAGAAGACATCAATGAACTTTTTATAAAAAGGAACCGTTGGTGGATACTTGCCGGGCAGGTTGCCAGCCAGGCTTCAGCTCAATGCCACCAACTGCTAGAAGAAACTTAAATGACTTACGCCTGTTTGGCAGCCACATCATTAAGATGTAATCTACTTATCGACAATCTTAAATTTACGAATTTCTGGAATTGAGTACTCATGCTGTTAACATCCGACTTTCGAAAAGAACACCGATCCTGACCCCAGAACATGTTTTGAGCAACAGAAAGCAAAACTTCATATATACAGGGTGACACACGGGAGACGGACGGTTTACAAATGATTGGTACACGGTTGTTATTGGATAAAACCAATATTTATTACATCAAAATTTTGGAAATATAATGCCATTTTAGAAAAAGTTCATGTGTGGAAAATTACATCCGGTAATGTGACGTCCATCCTCCCGGAAATTTTCAAGTCTTGCTCGAAAATAAGCCTTAACTCGAGTCAACAAAGCGTTGTCATTGCTGCGACTTCTCTTTGATTGCCTCCCTTCAATTCAAATAGTGACCGAGTTGGTGGTGTGGAAATTGTGCTTTGAGGTCTCCCAAAGAAAAATCACAGAGGCTCAAGTCAGGTGATCTAGAGGCCATGGATGTTCCTCCGAACGTGAGATGACCTTCTGAAGCATTCTTTGAACGACTGCATGGACTCTCTAGCAGTATGCGCAGTCGCACCATCCTGTAGGAAATAAGCATTTCTAATGTTAAGTCTTAATGTGATGTTAATGTGTTTGTCTTGACGCTGTGGGGAGCAAAAACGTGTTCAGCATGTGGATGTAACGAGCCGAGTTGACTGTAACATTAGCACCATTTCACTTCAAATATGGAACTGATACCGAATGAATTATCGCACACCAAACAGTAAATATTATTACTAGTGAGTGTAGAGGTCTTTCGTGAATTTGATGAGGGTTTTCAGTGCCTGCATCGCAAATTTCTTTTGTTAACTGTCCTATTCAAACGAAAAATTCAAGCACAAAACTCGAAAAGTCGCCGAACTGTCACCACAGATTCGTTATTTTTAACAAATACACAAAACATGCGATGTTCTACAGTCCACTTCTTCCATAACTGCTTAACATTATGTCGTATACCAGAGTTTAGAGCCGCGTTATTCCCCCTCTACCTCCCCACAAACTGAAGCACTGCGCTAGTCAAAACCGTCCGTCTCCCGTGTGTCACCCTGTACATACATTTGTATATGTGTATCATCTCTACAGGTATCTAGAACATGAAAGTTATTGAGGTCAGAATTAAATCGAAAGAGGGCGATGACACTCTCTTCCCTACTTATATTTTGATCGGCAGAAAACTTTCAAACACGTTTTGGCTTCATGTTATTAAGATCCCTAATTTATTTTTGACGTAACTGGAAATGTTACCCTAACTGCAAAAATTGAGACAAACATCCCTCTTAGACCAGCACCCCCAAAGAGGGTAGGGTTACAATTTATTTTGACAAATCCTCCTATTGTAAGTCATAAAACATACAAAACCAACGATACTTTAAAAACAATTTCCAAATTTCCGCTCCCGATAAGCGGCTTAAACCGTGACCGAAGTGTTGATGAAATATTGCGCTAGCTTTTAATCTTTCACCTAAAGGAATTTAAACAAGAATTTTTATGCATTCATCCGAACAAACATTCGTACAAGCTTTAATTATGTCTATTGAATTTAGTGATAATTATAGATCTTAATTTGTATTAATGCTAAATAGCTAATTTACTACTAAATAAATTTTGAAGACAAAAGTATTTGGACCGAACTGATTAGAACGGGTCTTCCAAGCGGGAGACTCGAATTCAGTGATAATAGATACACGTCCCTCATTTTAAAGGATAATCTTTAAGTACAGCTTGACAAGTAGCACTATATACAACAAAATAGTCCTCAATTTTAATGGTCAGTTAAATCTGTTGCTAAAAATATATGACATGTTTTCCTCACAATCCAATACTTTGTTTATTTTAATACTTTGTAGATCTAAACGTACAAACGCGTTTCCTCAAAATTGTTTTGTTTTGCCTTTATGGAGTAGAGAGCTTGATAATAACTAACAGGAAGTACACATAGCAATATTGTATCATACCATTTCTCTAAATATGTCTTCCTAAATATCGACAAAGAGTTTTAAACAGTGGCAATTGATAGAAGCAGGTTTCGATTTAACTTGTTAACTATTTGCAGCATCACGTAAGAAACACGTACATCAAATTTATTTGTAACTGTTGTCAGTTTTTCCTACATACAAACCAAGAAAATAGCTTATAGTAATGATTTTGCATAAGAAAAAACAACACATAAATTGCATGTAATTCAAAGAACTAAAGCTCCTAAGCCATTAACACAAGATATTTTGGATGTCTATTATTTTTATGTCATCTCAAAATCACAGAAAGATCAAAGGAAAACATTTCTTGAGAAAACAGTTTTGTAGAAGAAGAATGAATGGAGCAGGAGTGTAGGAGGTTTGGCACGCTTCCAGTTTTAGTCACTGCAGAGTTTTAGATTTACTCTGGGAAAACTATTGTAATGTCATAATTCAAGGTTATATTTACTTTTGTTAAAAGTAAAAGAAGGAGAATCAGCGCATGTATTATTATTACGTCAATTTTAGCATTACAACAAATAAGAGTAGAAGTTTCCGTAATTTCACAACAATTTCAATTTTCTTTGATATTGAAAAGATGTTTTAGCACTATAACTTATGTGGCATTATAGGCCAATAGGCCTTAGTTCTAAAGGACGATTATGTTAGTTTCCGATTAAATTAGTTCCAAATGACGATTAAGTTAGTTCCAAAGGCAATTAGGTTAGTTCCAAAGGACGATTATGTTAGTTTCTGATTAAATTAGTTCCAAAGGACGATTATGTTAGTTTTAAAGGAGGATTATGTTAGTTCCAAAGAGTAATTAGATTAGTTCTAAAGGACGATTATGTAAGTTCCAAAGAGCAATTAGGTAAGTTTCAAAGGACGATTAGGTTAGTTCCAAAAGACAATTAGATTAGTTCCAAAGAACGCTTAGGTTAATTCCAAAGTACAATTAAATAAGTTCCAAAGGATGATTATGTTAGTTCAAAAATAGCGATTAAATTAATTCCAAAGGGGCAATTAAATCAGTTCCAAACGACGATTATGTTAGTTTTAAAGGGCAATCACATTAGTTTTAAAGGACAATTATGTTAGTTCTAAAAGACGATTAAATTAGTTTCAAAAGACAATTATGTTGTTCCAAAAGGCGATCAATTAAATAAGTTCTAAAGGACGATTATGTTAGTTACAAAGGGCGATTATGTTAGTTCTAAAGGGGATTTATGTTAGTTACAAAAGGCAATTAGATTAGCCCCAAAGGACGATTATGTTAGTTTTAAAGGACAATTAAGTTAGTTCCGATTATGTTAGTTCTAAAGAACTATTAGGTTTGTTTTAAAGGACGACTTTATTAGTTCCAAAGGCCAACTAAGTTAGTTCCAAAGGACGATTGTGTTGTTTCAAAGGGCAATTAGGTTAGTTCCAGAAGTGATCTTCCTTGTGATAACAAACCACATCTTTATTATCTCATTCGACTTTCTAAATGATTTGATGAAACGGCGCAGAATTTAAGAGAGTATTGCACAACATTTACTAACTCAATACACTTTCGTGTTACTACATCCCAGTATAGAATCAATTAGAAATGTTGGGTCACAGACTACTGCGATCAAACTATTATGGAGTTTAGCGATCCGTAAACACATTAATGGAGCTTCCAGCTTCGCCACAACGAGTTTTATTCAAATAAAGCTATTTTTGTGTCACATATTTCACTATGTTGTCACATTGCACACGAACGCCTTTATAGATTTGGACGTAGTGATAACTATTATACCGGGTGATTACAAATGAAATTGACAACTTCAATAGCCTCAATACAAAATTAAAATGGTGTATTTTATCATAGTAAGTGATATAGGTTTGTGGGGAATTTCTTAAAGGTAATGATTTTACATAAATGGAGCTCTGCCTCATTGAGACGTCAGAGGGTATCTGGATGAACATCTTCCTAGACGATGGATCGGCCGTGCAAGTGAGAAAACACGTGTTTCAGCCGTGGCCACCTCAGTCCGGACCTAACGCCCTGCGACTATTTCTTGTGGGCTATGTAAAGGCAGAGTTTTCGTACCATCTTAAACAACGAATCGTACATGCTCTTGCTACAGTTGATCTTGTGATGCTTAGCCATGTGGTAAAAATTTACTACCGTGTGATATCTGTCGTGTTGCAAATGGTGCACACATGAAACATCTGTAAATTCTTCAATAAAACTTAAAGAATTCTTCTATATAATCATGTAAGTAATTATTTAAACGTTTAAATAATAGGTTTTCTACAAGCTATCCATTTGTAATTAACCGGTATTAGTTAACAAACCCGTCAAAGGCACCCTAGTTTGTTTTCCAAAGTATTGTTGTTTCTAGGAAACCCGTACTTGTACGTTTAAATTTGACATCTGTAATGCACGAAATATCGAACGCCGAGTAAGTCTAAATTCATGATACTAACTTTTGGCCTATAAATGGAGTATTTTGATAAGAGCTAAAGTTTAAATGAGGTCGTTCGTGATATTATGATTTAGCGTGATTTCAATGTACCACAGCAACACGTTATATGTAGGACACGTTCAACGTAAGTATTAACCACTTTACACAATTGCTCTGAGGTATAATATAAATCATTATTGCATTTTCCGAATAAGTAAATTTTACAATGTACAATGTTGGACCGCAAAACAAATTAAAAGGCGTGCGTAGGTCATGATCCCTGGACTTAGCTTTCGGTTTAATAGAAAAGCAGGGTTTGGATATGAAAGAAGAAATGAATAAAACATTATATCAGCTGAATAAATCTGTTCATCCTACTAAGAACAATAACTCCTTGTCATGAATTGTTCTTATAAACATAAAACAGCTGTTTCTCGTTTGCAAAATTATTTTGTGTTCCAAGTTTACGGTCTGTCACTCAAACACAAAGAATGGTTTTCTCCGCACTCTTTGATTAGTCTGTGAAACCTACAATGACAAAAAGTGAAGTGAACATCTGGCTCATATATTGGATTCTTTATACATCTTACATTACACAATATGTTTATGAATAGTCAAATTTTACGAAAGTTCTGTTTTGACAAAGGAGTTCAATCAAAAATCCTATAACAAGAATATTTTACAAAGTAAATGTGATGAAAAACGCATTGACGCATCGGGCTAGCAGTAAACTTGTTTAATATCGGGCAAAATTATTTCTCACATTTCTACGGGTTTAGTTTATTATTTATTTTTATTTCGAATATTGTTAAGGATAAATAATTAGTGGCTAAAAATATGAAAGTACATTTTCAATCGCACTTTGATCCATCCACACGAATCTTTGGTCACTAACACACTTCTAACAACAACCAAAATTAAAATAAGTAATAAGCTAAAACAATATAAAGTTTGAAAATGTTGGATACACGACCTTTGTTACACTTCTTCGGTGTCTTGATTAAACACTAAAGCTTATCCAGCCCAGGCACACGGAATAACCTTTAAAATGAGAAAATAAGTTGTGTTGTAAAACTAATTTAGTATTAAGCATGAAGTCAGCTTTTTGTAACAGAATGAATCTGAAAACACTAAATCGACTCTTTCGCCCAAGAGAAGTGGGAATTTAATTCGAAAGCAAATTGCATTGCTTGTATTTGTAAACAAGATTATCCTCCACATTTCATTTTGTGTTATACTCGGAATTTAATTCATAGCCAAACGCTATTTCCTGATATTATATATGCTGTATAATAGTACTGGATAAAAACATATTACCCCTCAGGCTATTTGTTTTTATTGTTTTAAACGACGCGACCGCATTTAGGGATTGTCCATTTCAACTTTAACGATCGTATTAGGTGTTTTGCTGTGGATAACTCCAAAACCAGTCGCGATGATTTAAACCAATACTTTAAAGAGTTCTATATTAAATTAATGTATATATATATAATTTAAATATCCTTGATTTGTAATTATGTTTTGGATAACTTATACGGTTTCCAGCAAACAACCGAAAATTAAAACTAAAATCGATAGCTGAAATTGATGAAAAGTCTCTTAACGCCAAAGGAGTTTAAAACTCGTCAGAAATCAATTTTGCTATTGGAAGCCTTTATAGTGGATACATTTATGACACACTTTGAGAGACCACGTGCCCAGACAGCCTGACGTAAGTGAAATCAGATCAGGCAAATTCCAGTAAATCACACCGGCTTGAATTTACCCTCGTATAATATATGGTTACTAAATTACTATTTGAGATGCCGACCACCTTCAAGGAGGATGTTTTTCAGGCAAATAGGTAGGGTAAAGGATTATGCATTGATGAGTGGTAGTAATGAGTTATGAGGTGTATACAAACTAAGGACGACTCTTCCTTAGAATGGGTCATTAATTAATAGCCCAATGACCAATGGAAATACAAGGACCAACGGCTTAACGTGACTTCCGAACCACGCAGGTGATGGTCTGATACGTTTAAACGATGGTGGAGTTGATGCGGGTATCATCAGATGATCACTGAGACTATCTGAGCCGCTTTAGACCTATATCATCCTCAAAACCTGACCTCCATGAAGCTGGATTACAGGACCACGCCACGAGTCCCAGTCATCACATAGCAACCGGTTTTATATTTAGAAATTTCATCCCACCGATTTACTCCCATTTTGCATCAACATTTTACTACAACCTTAAAAGTAATACTCGTAATTTGAAAACTTGGAAGTTCTATCAAGACGAACGGATGCAAACTACAATAAGAACAACGCTGAGTGGTAGTTAATGAATGCGCAGCTAACACCAGCTTACAAAGTAAGACTTAAACCATGCGGAAACTGTTATATCATTAATATTTCTGACTTGAAGTGAGTCATCGCTGAGAACTTACTGTTGTTCTCCAAAACGAAACAAATTTATTCAGTTGTTTGCATCCATTATTCATGTGGATTTGTGGTGTCGTTTGAACTTCTTTTATTCATCCGAAACTCGTTAAGTGTGTCGACTGTCTCCTGTCTGCTAAGGTCAACACGTCATATAGTAGACTGTAATCTGCTTATTTTGAAACACTACTACAGGGTTATTACAAATGATGTTCCTGATTTCGATTATAAATTTTATTGGGTAAATTGCTTTTATACCATTTTAACTGGTACCATTGGAAAGACAAACTCATAAAGTTTCACTTATACTTGATTAGTGCGTTGTGTATGTTGTTTGAAGAATGACCATTTTGATGAAGTCACTAACCTTTTTTTGGTAGAACCAGATGTAATAAAGATAACCCAGTAATCAATCTAATCGCAAGTACCGGTAGTAATTTAATTTCAAACAAATGGCCGTTTGAAAAAAATGCTATTATTGCTCATCATGTGTGCTTGTGACATGGATCGGAGGTCCGAATGATGACGTACTCTTGAACTGGCCTCCAATATCTTCGGATAACACCCTGTTTTTTTTTCTTGTGGGATTACATCAAAGCTAAGGTGTACATACCACCATTACTATTAGCAAACCTGAGATCCAGCAACGGATTACTAATGCCATCAAACAATGGCTCAAGACACTCTTGAACGTATGGCAAGAGCTTGATTATATTGACATTGTTACAATAAGGTACCCGTATCAAAATTTATAGTTATGAGTACTTGTGACGAAACTTTTGAGTTTTTCTTTAAATGTAACCATTTTGTTTCTTTGTATAACACTCAAAACTACATTTTATATACACTTGAAATCGTGAACATCATTTGAAATAACCCTGTATTTTGGAACAGCAAATATTTTAAGGATAAAGTGTTCTCTATGTCTATCAAACTTGTCATGGAAAAATATTAGTATTCGTTTAACTTATGTCAAAAAACATGTCTGTTTACTTTGTAGGTGAAATAACAAAGGTGTGCACTGAAACAGGTATTTCATGTTTACATTGAATTGAAATTTGAAAGCATAATAACTTGAATATTCATGTTCAAATATCTCTCAGATCTGAGATTAGTGTTCTAGGAACTAGCGATGTCCATCGCTAGCCACGGTTAAGCATCGAGGGATGGTGGACATCGCCCGGGCCAATAGATACGCACAATCAACGCACATTCTAGCGGCTATGTGTGAGAGTTTAACCAGATCCAAAAGATTTTAACTTGTTTTAACAGACTTTCTCCTATAGCAAAGTTTTTGTACAGGTTTTTTTAAAACCCAACTTTTTAAACTATAGCAAGTACTGAACATATCAGGTTCATTGGTTTGTTCACTTCAATATCTATCAGATGGTATGTATTGTTGCTGTAATTTAGTGGTTTTATTTTTCTAATTTGATATTATTGTGAAATAAACGCAATCATGGTTTTAGAAAAGTTTAAAGCGTGTTTATTGTTGAAGAAAACTTAGGAGCAAGATAATTTGTTTTGTCAAGAGGTGTTTGGGGTCAAGTTTACAGGTGTAAGTATTCCAAACAAATCTGGAATTTACAGATTCGTTAAAGGTTTAACGAAACAGGTTCCGTAGGGAACAGAAAATATAACAGAAGGCGGAGTGTACTGAATGAAGAAGTGATGGAGGATGTTAGGGTTGGCTTAAAAATTCTCCTAAGAACTCTTTAAGAATTTTGAAATAACCAAAGCAATAACCTAATTGTACCTGCAAACTTGATCTTAATCACCTTTGACACAAAAATCTTTCTCTTAAGTATTCTTCAACAATAAACACCATCGCTAAAAGTCACGATTGTGTTTATTTCACAATAACATCAAATTAGGAAATAAAACCACTATACTACTGCAACAATACATACCATTTGATAGATATTAAAGTGAACAAACCAATAATACAATGTATATCCATATAGCGCTTGTAAAAATGACATACTATAGTTTGAAAGTTGGGTTGCGTTTTTAATAAAAACACTCTGTATTTTTTAATTTAGTAATTTAGTTTACTCTGTGTACTGTGTTTTAACAGTGATCAGGACTACAGACTGCACAAGTGTGAACACAGTTAGATGTTGCGATGAAGGTTCTGTCCCAGGAGAGGGTTTGGCAGGCCCACCGTCTTGGTTATGTTATCTGAGCTTGGCCAGTTTTGTTACAGTGCAACACTTGCTGTGCTAGCTCTTCCACAACTCTATTTCAAGTTTTCCCGGTCATATTTTCCCATGACTTTTGAACTTAAAAGCTAACAGTTTTAATACTAGTTCTAATAAGACTGGGACTCATGGCGTGGTCCAGTCGTGGAGGTCAGGTTTTGAGGATGATATGGGTCTAAAGCGGCTCAGATAGTCTCAGTGATCATCTGATGATACCCGCACCAACCCCACTATCGTTTAGACATATCAGACCATCCTGTGTGGTTCGGAAGTCACAAGCCGTTGGTCCTTGTATTTCCATTGGTCATTGGGCTAATTAATGACCCATTCTAAGGAAGAGTCGGCCTTAGTTTGTAACAAGACTACATCTCATAAATCATTTCCACTCATCACACTCATCCTTCACCACATATTTGCCTTTAAAATACCCTCATGAGAGTGGTCGGCATCTCAAAAGTGATATAGTGATAATACTATTTTGTATTTGGGTGATTAATTAAATACCCTATTTGAATTCTTATGACTCGTAAGTATAAATGTGCAAAATGTCTGAAGAACAAAAACCTTGTTTGTTATAAAATGTTAAGCCGAAATTGGGTCAAAAATTCTTGCCCGTTTTGTCCATGCAAGTTATAGTTTTCTTGATTTAGTTACTTTTTGTTGACCTTTTGTCCTAGTTACTTTTGTTGTTGAACATAAATACATTTGTATAAAGTTTTAAGACATTATCTTGCATTTAAAATAAAGCAAGATAACATAACATGAGAAATCACAGTTTGAAGTCAGAAACACGGACACATATTAGCCTTATGTGTAGGTGGTTGTTGTTGTTAAAATAAAAGAAGGTATGGTGAACGCACAAACCCTCTTTATAAACCTTAGTCCCTCAGATTTTCGAATAAAACACAGCAGTTGACATGTGGTTTGAATAGTAATCTGTGTGTAACCAAATATTTGACGTGCCTTGAAGGCTTTACGTCAGACTGACAATGAGTGCTTTGACACTAATGTACAGATAAACTGCTCGTCAGAAAACACTTGACATGGGACACTTACAAGAGGAAGTCTTGCTCCCAGCAGGGGTTGACACCCTTGACCGTCACAGTCGTGCTCTTCACGTTCTGCAGCTTCAAAGTCACGTACGAGTCACTCTGGGCCACTGAAACACGAAAGTAAACAAATACAAAATATTGCAATGCAAATATAAAAGGTTAACAATAATTTCAGATAAACGAAGGTTATACAAGTAAATGAGTAAATGTGTAATCCAATTTAAATATATTTTGATCGAACGAATATTTCTATCGTAAAAAGTATAAAACCTCAAAAATATCTACTTAATGCTTGTGTGGGATCCTTTTCAATAACTCATAGACATAGGAATGAACTGGTTGTATTTTTGCTCCATTGATATAGTCCACGACGTTTAAAACTACAATTTTGTCTCCCTTATTAGCTGGTAAGATCATTATTTGCCTCTTACTTTGAAGTATTTCAAACCATCACCCGTTGACAAATGTTTCTTCGATTGATTAAGACTAACCTGAAAATCTAGACTTGAAACATTGGCTATTAATACTGAAACAAACTGTTCAGGAGTGGTTCAGGATCTTTGCTAGAATGTTCTTAGAACTTGGTAAGACAACTACGCAGGACACATGTTATTTGTAGAGTTAGGGTTGATATCGAAGCTTGGTCTTCTTTAGATTTTAAATAGTCAATTCTAATATTTTATATATCTTCTATGATTCTATTTGGTTTAACCTAGATGTAGGACTAAATGTTAAACCTTTCATAACACTGTTTGCTCTTTCATTTAACCTATTCGGCAGATTTTCAATTTTACTAAATGAGGCTATTTACTACCATCGTTGTTATGCATTTTGGGTTTCAAATCTTTTCGAATGTGATTTATCTCAATAATTATACTCATAATAAATTGGAAAACGTTACTAATACGAGTAGTAGCTTTAACCGCTACATTAAAATTGTGAATTTTTGTTCTGTTTACTTCTTTCATGTTATTTTTGTAAATGTAAACTTTATGTATATTTTTGTCAGGTTTTCATGAAATTTGGTACAAATGATCCTATTTTAAATATCTTGGTCAAGTTCGTTAGACAGCAACATCGTGCTACTAGAAGTACCCTTTGGCGGTTTAATGATCCAAAACAGTACATTTCATCAAACTTCGATGAAATTGGAATGCATTTTCTTTGTTCTATAAGTGTACCAAAAATTATCAACATTCATTGAGTTGTTTTAAATGTCGGCCAAAAATAATTTTTCATTATACCGGTGTTTAGTAGACCGATTTCAATAAAATTTGAAATACGGTTTTACCTTTACGATATGTTATAAAACTTACAGTAAAGAACATGTCTTAGGCCGAAGGCCGAAGCGAGGCTGTGAAATAGAATGCCAAAGCGAGGCTGTAAACGGAGCGAATAATAGCAACAAATAGCAAAGGAAATCTGGTTCACTCATGCAAGCGGCGCTTTAGCGCTTAGCTACGTGTCGGCCTGGTTTGCTTTAATCTGGTGTACACACCATGCAGGCTCTTCATGCAGGAAATTATACGTAAATATAATATGGCCCCAACTCATAAAGGAATAATATGTGATAACCCTACAGGCGGAGGCCGTCATCGTAGCAAGTCTATGCCACGAGAACGTTGATTGACAAGAGAGAACACGCACGCACGCACAGCTCCAAGCAGTGTGGCGTGTTGACGTACCTTCCGACTCGTAGTTGTCTTGATTGGATAAACAAAACCCTATAACAGCTTACTTTACGTAAAAAATAATATTAACTTACAATTGAGTGCAGTAGTTACTTTTAAGATACATGTCAGACTCATTACTGTGTTATTTTGTCACATTTAGACTACAGAGGTAAAGGTCTACATTTATTTTAGGACTTGTATTTTCATTGGTCATTGGCTATTAATTAATGGCCTATTCTCAAGGAAGAGTCATCTTAGTTTGTAACAAGACTACACCTCTCATAACTCATTACTACCACTCATCACACCCATCCTTCACCACATATTTGCCTTAAATACCCTCGTGAGAATAGTTTGGCATCTCCAATAGTACTTAGTGATTTAGAGACTGAATATATCGAACCAAACCCTGGTCATCGTTTTGTGGTTACATTTTGAAGACATGATTATTAAGCAAAATGTCTTTTTATGATACTGGCTGTGTTTGTTACTCTATGTAAATTATGTTATTTATTTTACAGTCTAAACATCTGATTACTTTAATTGTTCAATTGTTTTAAAAGAATGTAAATATTGTCTTTCTTTCTGTTCTACCATAATATACAGTCCACTTGAACAGTTCTCTAACTTTATTTTATTTTCCGCACCGCACCGCTACATATTTTGGTCCCACTCGCGCCGGATAATTGATCCAACTATGAGTGAAAAACACAAACGAGAACTTGAACTTTTAAAAATAAACAGAACCATTGTGAAAGAGAAAATTTCCAGCCTTCAAGATGTAAGTTTCAATCTAGACCCAGAATCAAATAATATTGAGTTTGAAGTACGTTTTGATAAACTAGAAGATGATTACAATTCTTTTAACAAAATTCAAACAGAAATCTTTAGATTATTGATTTGTTTAAATTTAAATGAAGAAATTGAACTTGAACGTAAATTAAGCAAAGAAATTGAACAAATGTATTTTCAAATATTGACAGCTCACAAAAGACTAACCAAAATTAATTCCTCTAATGTGTCTATCAGAAGTCAGGAAACTCCTTCATTACAATCCCAGGTTAAACTTCCAAAAATTGATCTTCCCTCCTTTGGTGGTATTCTAAAGGATTGGCCACATTTCAAAGACTTGTTTGTTTCTCTTGTACACAACAACGATTCTCTTCCCGACATTGAAAAATTTCATTACCTCATAACCTGTCTAAAATCTGAACCACTTACTTT
>CM032062.1:28693848-28710216 GCA_018831715.1 Matsumurasca onukii | reverse complement strand
TTGATCATTAGAAATCTCTAGCTTAACCCAGAAATTGGTATTTATTTAACCAACACAGAGTTTTACTGTCTACCCCTCCCCAAACAATCTTGAGCTCACCCCCATTTTGAAAACTGGGAATAGTGTCAGCATGCATCAAAAGATACTGTGGACAACTTTTAACATTCCAAATGTTAATGTGTTTAAATGCAGCAGCTTTGAATGTTGATTTCCGAGAACGAACGAACTTGCGCTAGCGTTAGTGGTTTCACTTTGACTCGCAGCGCTATCTGTGCTTGCAATGCAGCAGCTTCTGAATGTTGATTTCCGAGAACGAACGAACTTGCGCTAGCGTTAGTGGCTCTACTTGTGACTCGCAGCGCTATCTGTGCTTGCAATGCAGCAGCTTCTGAATGTGCGATTTCCGAGAACGAATGAACTTGCGCTAGCGTTAGTGGCTCTACTTGTGACTCGCAGCGCTATCTGTGCTTGCAATGCAGCAGCTTCTGAATGTGCGATTTCCGAGAACGAACGAACTTGCGCTAGCGTTAGTGGCTCTACTGGTGAATCGCGCAGCGCTATCTGTGCTTGCAATGCAGCAGCTTCTGAATGTTGATTTCCGAGAACGAACGAACTTGCGCTAGCGTTAGTGGCTCTACTTGTGACTCGCAGCGCTATCTGTGCTTGCAATGCAGCAGCTTCTAAATGTTGATTTTCCTACCATAGCTATTCGGAATCTATGCGCAATCTACTTACCTTAACCATTATCTTTTAACAGTTTACATACACACTGTGTTAAGAATATTGTATGCAGAAAAGATACCAATTTGTAAATAAGACACATGGTGTACAGGGTAACAAAACAAAATTTATTATTAAAGACTTACCTAATTTACGATGGGTTTGAATTAATAATTTAGTGATTAAAGGGTTTACAAATACAATTTAAAGAGTTGAGAAGCAATTATACAATTTAAAAAGGGCAGGTTTACAATATTAGCAGGTTTTACAAAAGGCAGGGTAACATGAAGCGGTTGGTACAAACATAAACAGTGAAGTGAGAAAAATACAACGTTGTTATGAAAATGAATAAACTATGAAAACATTTGTTTTGAATTTAATAAACACAACAAAAACAGAGCAGCCACACAGATAATCTTAACATAAAATTAAATGTGTTTATTTTGACTTAATACTAAACATACCCCCCACCACTGAAAAGAGTTTTCAGTTCAAAAAGAATAAACAATTGGGAAACAATAGCAACAAAATAAATATAAGTTGAAACAAAGAATACAAACAAAACTTTACAGGCAAATTTAAATACAACATGAAAATATACAAATAAAACAATGTCTATTCCGATGGTTATTGATTGGAGGGTCATACCTTCACAACAGGTCTTCTTAAGACACCATCTTGAGTCTAAACGTCCACAACTCTCGTGATTCTTTCATTGCCAGGAAACTCTGACTTTATTACACCGAGAGGCCGTGCCAAGGGTGATACATTGTCCTTTTTGATGATTACAACAGTTCCTTCATTTAGTGGTTTGAAGTCAGTGTCCCACTTTCTTCTACTCTGAAGTGTTTGCAGGTATTCACAGCTCCATCTCTTCCAAAAGTGTTGTAGCATCTTGTCGATCAATTGATAGCGAGTTAATCGGTTTTCAGGAACGTCAGTTACATCTTCAGCAGGTAGAAAGTTGAGAGTTGGTCCAAGGGTAAGGAAATGTGCAGGTGTCAAGGCTGTGGGACTGTTTGGGTCATTGGTTAGAGTGCACAGCGGTCTGCTATTCAGTAAGGCTTCTATTTGTATCAATAGGGTGTTGAGTTCTTCATATGTGAGAATTTGCTGTCCGATGACTCTTCTGAGGTGCAATTTTACGCTCTTGACGTTGCTCTCCCAGAGTCCTCCAAAATGAGGTGCAGCAGGCGGATTGAATTGCCACTTGATGTGTCGATTGACTAGTTCATTTCCAGTTCATTTCTGTAATCTCTTGAGCAAATGAATTTGTTTAGATCGTCTAGTTGATTTTTTGCTCCGATGAAGTTAGTACCACAGTATGATAGTATCAATGAGCAAAGAACTCTTCTAGAAAGAAAACGTTTAAAAGCGTTCAGAAAAGCAGTTGTTGAGAGTTCGGTCAATGTGGACAGCTTTTACAACCAAACAAACAAAGAGACAAATGTATGCCTTTTGAGTTTTAGCTCCTCGTCGTTTTGCTAGAGTAATGGTTATTGGTCCGGCATAATCCACGCCACAGTGAGTAAAAGCTTTGATCTCAGATTGAAGTCTTAGTTTTGGTAGTGGAGCCATTTTTGGGTATACCGGCTTAGGTTTGGCTTTAAAACAAGTGTTACAAAGGCGTATCCGTTTCTTGACTTGGTTGCGCGCAGAAATTATCCAATACTTCATACTTAGCAAAGACAATACTAGGTGAGCTCCTGTGTGTAGGTTTTCTTGGTGATAGTGGTCTATCAACAGGTCAACAAAGCGGTTGTTCTTTGGCAATAGAATAGGGTGACGTTGTCTGTAAGGAATGTCTGCATGATTTAGTCTATCCCCCACCATAACTGTTCCAAAACGGGTCTAAATGACAAAGATTCTTAGGCAAGTGGTTTACTAACTTTAAACAGTGACTTCAACTGAAATGAAGCGTTTGCATTTCTTTATCCACAGTTCAGCAGCTTGCATGTCGTCAGGTAAGTGGCGAGTTCACGGATTTTGCATAAATCTCATGACAAAGGCGGTAGTTTTCAACAGGCTTGAACGTTGAGACTCGTACCAAAACATTGTCTAGCGGGAAAGCTTCTTGAATGTGGGATTGTTTGGGTCATTGGTTAGAGTGCACAGCGGTCTGCTATTCAGTAAGGCTTCTATTTGTATCAATAGGGTGTTGAGTTCTTCATGTGTAGAACGATAGTTGACTTTTCATAGTTTTATTGATTTGATATAAGTTAGAAATTAATCTCTTTTTGCCTTCAGGTTTGACTACCTACACATTCTTTCAATAACATAGTGTCGCAATGTTGTGTTGACAACGTCTAGAACTGCTTCCTTGTTATCAGAGCATGTTGGCCAGATTGTTTTGATAGTCAAGGTTATGCTGAGCAAGTAACAAAAGGTGTTTGGCTTAGCTCCTGGGTTGAGTTGCCTAAACAATCCCCTGCGTGTGGGGGTTTCCCTCACGATGCTGCCCCCTGGGAGGTAGGTCCCAACTCCCAACCTAGGGTCTCAGATTGAAGTCTTAGTTCCAAAGTCAGTTTTATGTTCTTTTAATTTTAATTTATTTCCAAACGTTATTTGTATCAGCTCTTGCAGCTCTAGTTGTCTCACAGTTATAGATTCATTTTATAATAATACTTTTTATTTTAGCTTACCTTTCAAATAAGTTTACTTTAGATTATGAGATTCAGCTCTTAATATTTAATATTCCAAAATCTCGAAGTTACTAGTATGAAACACATCTTAACGTAGAGTCCAGTGATCATGACCTTTACAGTAGTTTATCCGTTTGAAACATTTAATTTTGATTTGCTTGTTTCCTTTCTTAGCTTTCTCATGAAAGGCTTTATTCAAATAAATAGTGAATTTTTAATTTAGTTTCAGTGAGTGCTTTAACTCTACCCATCTGGCTACACCAGCCCCTGCCCTTAGCTCTAAGGGGAACGTTAATGCAGAATTTGCTGTCCGCGATGACCAATTTACAGTCACGGCGACTGTTGTGATGATTTTGGCTTCATCGAGCAGAGGTTCAGGTGGAGCCTCGGGATGTTTTCTTGAAGGCCAATATTCTTCATCAAGCTTCAACCATGAAGGTCCCTGAAACCACAAGTTATGGTTTCGCAGCTCGTTTGGGGTCAAACCTCTAGATAAGCAATCACTAGGGTTATCTTTTCCAGGTACATGTCTCCAGTGAACAGGCCTTAAGTTCTCCTGAATCTGTGAGATTCTATTTGCGACGAATACCTTCCATCTTGCGGGATTAGATTTTACCCAGTGTAGGGTTACTGTTGAATCAGAAAAGGCGATAATTTTGTCAGAGTTTTGCTGTACATGTTAACTAGGTGGTTTATCAGTTTAGACAGCAAGAGCGCAGCGCAAAGTTCCAAGCGAGGAATCGATTTGAGCTTCAAAGGAGCAACTCTAGTCTTAGCACATAACAGGTGAACTTCCACATCTCCTTTCGCATTGCATGTTCGTACGTACACGGCAGCACCATACGCTTTACTACTTGCGTCTGCAAAGCCAATTAAACTGGTTTGTGTTTCTTCTTCAATCCCAACGTGACGTAAAAACTGCAAGGTAGATAACTGAGGAAGTTCTTCACAGAATGTTTTCCATTTTACTGCGATTTCAGGTGGCGGTTCATCGTCCCAGCCTATGTTGAGACTCTTGAACGAGAATCTTGGCGGTGATCAAAACTGGTGCAATAAGTCCTAGTAGATCAAAAGTTCGAGCAACTACGGACAAGATGTTGCGTTTGGAACAGTGTTCATCTGGCTTAGCAGTTTTGAATATCAGAACATCGTTTGAAGGGGACCATTGTATTCCCAACACCTTAGTTGTGATATCCTTTTCCAGATCTAGGTTCTTGTTTTGCTTCAAGTCTTCAGGGATGATCTTCATTAGGTCTTCTGAGTTTGAACTCCACTTGGTTAGTGTGAAACCTCCAGATTCAAACATACCTTTCATTTGCTTGTAGATTTTAACAACAGTTTCGTCATCTTTAGTTGAGGTAACTAAGTCATCCATGTAGATGTCTTGATGGGCAATATCTGAAGAGAGAGGATACTTTGACTTTTCTTCATCTGCTAGCATGCGAATCACCCGTTGAGCGATGAATGGCGAGCTTGTTAGACCGAAGACGACAGTATTCAGCTCATATACTTGCAGCTCTTCTTCTGGCGAAAATCTCCATATTAGTCGATGGTATTTGCGATACTCAGGCAAGATTTGAATTTGTAGATACATTTTGCTTACATCAGCTGTGACAGCTTACTTGAAAAGTCGATAACTTAAAAGAATATCAAAGATTTCGGGGTAGAGTTTTGGCCAACATGTAGAATTGAATTCAAAGTTGTTGAGTTGCTAGTAGAAGCACTGCCATTGTAAACAACTCGTAGAGGCGTTGATGTACTTTCAAGTTTATACACTCCAAGGTGTGGTAAGTAATGAGCGTCTGTTGGTGCATTGTTGACACTCGAGACCCAAGACATGTAGTTTTTCTGCAGATTCTCTTGCATGACAGATGAGTAGAGTAGGTGAACATCAGGTTTTTGTAGCAACCTTTTTTCTTGAGCGACGTATTTTGCAATACACAGGTCTTTTGACGAGCCCAACAGCGTCGGAGGGTTTTTGAATGGTAATCCTACAGCAAAGGTACCATTGACTTGACGGGTGCAGGTCTTCTGAAAGAAGTCTTCGCATTGTTTTTCATCAGAAGACATAATCTTGTTTGTAGGTATATCTTCCAAAGCCCAAAAACGTTGAACCAGGTGGTCGAGTTTGGGTTCATCTAGGATAGCACGAAACGTATTACAGTTTTGTGTGCGTGTTGGCATGACAATTTCTCCCATTACAATGTATCCTAGTGCAGTTTCTAAAGCAGCAGGAGTTCCAGGAGGTCCATGAACAACATCAAGTTTGAGCAGGTGAGGCCATAGAGCAGCTCCAATCAACATATCAACTTTTCCCTTGACATGAAAATTAGGATCAGCGAGCGACAAAACAAAAATTTGTCCCCATATACGCATCGTACAGTCTGCCTTACCGTTCAGTAGATTTAAAACATACTTTTTCAAAAACGTGTAGCACTTTTAAGACCATTATGTGTTGTGAAGTTAATTCAGAGGTACTTCATCTAAATCAAACATTCACCATATGATACTCGTATATACGGCTTGAATTATAATCTTTTAAAATCCTGCTCCGATAGTTTTTCTGATGCGTTCGTAAATATATTTAATAAATGCGTCGAAACAGGGGTCTTCCCTGACAAACTGAAAGTTGCTAAAATAAAACCCTTTTTTTAAAGGGGACAAAAGTTTACCTGAAAACTATAGACCAATATCTCTGCTGCCTGTTGTTTCAAAGCTATTTGAGAAAATTATTTATAATGGATTAGTCTCCTTTTTTGACAAGTTCAATATCTTTGATTAATCTTCGATTTGATCTAATCTTTTAATAATTTGTATATATATATAACATTTTAGACTTGTTTTTTGTGTATGTTTTTTATATATATATACATATATTTTAATCTTGTTCTCATTGATTTGTTTATATTTTACTTTACTTATGTTTTACTCTATTATTTATATATCATCTTGACGAAGCCTTTTGGATTGTACAATCTGTTTTGGTGAATCAAGTTATTTATTTATTTATTTACTTAAACTTAAGAGTATCTTACCTTGTGCACCCACGAGCCGGGCCTTCTTCACTGAAACATAAAACCAGCCGTTAGCGATATTGTTACAACATGTGAAAAGTTAAATTTGTTTGCAGTTAAGTAATATATTTGATATAATTTTAAATGAACTGTACATTGTGTTAGAAAGGCCTCAGGCAAATACAAATTTTTCATTATTGGAAAATGGGCAGTTCGTTTAAAATTATATATATCCAATACGACTAAGCTTCTCTAACCATGAATATATACTTATCAAAAAGTTCTAAAGGTGAAGCGCTGTATAAAGCTAAGGTTTAGCGCCTGAGGCTAGCCATGAACGTTGAGTGAACAATGATCAAACATTCATTAGTTTCGTTAGTCAAATTATTTTCAGGTAATTAGTAGCTACATAATTTAAAACGTAAACCATGAAGTATCAAGCTAAGTTTAATGAAAAAACTCATGACCGAAAATGTAATAAAACCACGATTAGTAGACCTGGAAGTTCTACAGCCTTGAACGAAATCATTAATACATCATACATGTTTAACTTTATACATCATCAAAATGACGTTAGGTGTCACTCGATGGAGTTTCCTTGATACTATAATCCCCGATTTTGGAAAACTGGGGGCGAAAATTAAAAGAAAGGTTCCGTGTTGCCAAAGTGTACAACTGTATATGATATTTTGTCAAAACAGATTGACACGGTAATATCGCAAAGCTAGAATGAGAAGTAACATGTTTAACATCATTTTGTCACAGTTGAGCAATACATCTATTGTACACAGTACACATCGATGTTGGCGAGTGTCGTTATGCATGGTGCTGCTATCTATCGTCATTATCCTGAAGCTGATAATGCTGCCATCTGTCAACAGGGCTTTGCACTATTTGTGCTAAAAAATATCGGTGTGTTTTGTACGGTAAACCGTTTTACTGATCGACGAATTCGATTCCTCAGAACGATTCTTTAGCTTTACCTGGTGACGTTAAAGAATGAATGCAGGTTTTTATCATGCATCCCCGTACATCTGTCTTGTCTTAAGTTTTCTTTTTACATAAATAATGTAAACACTTAAGTAACATGCAATGATTCCCTGTTAATAATGAACCTAAGGCAACTAAATACCCATTTATACAGCTAAAATGTGATAACGATTATGTCCTAAAATAAAATAAAAAAAGTAGTCCACTAAGTAAAATAATATAAATGCAAGGTTATTTTTAGTTGATGATTGTTTGTAGAACAAACAGTTAATCTAGCTAGACAACTCAGGGGCCAGCTGAGCTGCCAGGGAGAGGGGTTGGAGACGAGGGAGGGGGAGTGGGCGTGAAACATGACACCACAGATTATGACAGATTTATGTGTGACGTCACTTAGTTGATAACTGAGCCACGCTTCGCGCTTTCAAACACTATACAATTTATAGTACAGTGCGAGTGTAGTTTGAGTGGTGAGTTTGTGACAGCTTATTTGTATTCGACGGAAAACTGTTTAAAGAGCTTTACTATAAACACGAAACTGAAGTAATGTTTGCGAAAGCGTTGTTTTCTCATTTAATGAATAATTGTTAAATTTCAATTTTATAAATACAAGAAATTAATCAATTATTTAGATGGTTAAATGTATGAGCGAAAAATAAAACTGAAACTGTTATAGGCCTATATGTTTAAATTGGTCTTAACAGATAATATTGTTTGTGAGCTGGAAACAATGACGTTAGTTTTGTTTCTAACACACTACTAAAACACAAATGGAATGTCCCTTAATTTTCTAGCCTTAATAACTGTGAAATCTCTATGAACAACTAAACTGACAAATACTTTCATTAAATTATTAAATTGTTTACGACCTAAATCACTAAATCACTATTTGAGATGCCGACCACTCTCATGAGGGATATTTTAAGGCCATATGTGGTGAAGGATGATGTGATGAGTGGTAGTAATGAGTTATGAGATGTAGTCTTGTTACAAACTAAGGTCGTATTTGTCCAATGACCAATGGAAATACAAGAACGGTTTAACGTGACTTCCGAACCACGCAGGTGATGTCTGATAGATCTAAACGATGGTGGAGTTGATGCGGATATCATCAGATGATCACTGAGACTATCTGAGCCGCTTCAGACCTATATCATCCCAAAACCTGACCTCCATAAAGCTGGATTACAGGACCACGCCACGAGTCCCAGTCAACTTATTATTATTTCATAGCCAACGTCTGCATGTAATGTGTTCTACAAATATAATACTCTGCTTAAGATTCATAAATATAAATATGTTTGACCTTGACACATTTAATCTATTGCATAACATGTCAAGGTCTCAAGGTTGGTTACAATCTAACACAGCTGCGCATAGAGACATGATTGCTCACACTACTCCTCTGAGACTGGAGACCTTCCACTAAACAATCCCAAGTCACCAGGGACCGCGCGCAATTCATTTATCCAAACAATCATTTTATACCCTTTCCCGTTCATGGTCAGAGGCCACTTATTTTAGAACATACTCGACTTTTATAGTACGAGTGAGTTTAAGGGATTTTTCTAAATGTGAAATATTGTTGTACAGAAAAACAGCTTTAATCAAAACACTGGAATTTAACAGCGTAATACAGTTTAATTTTAAAAGTTATTGACAAGCGGTGATCGTTATCAATAGTTGCATAGCAATAAATTATAGCTAAACTACACTTTGTACATTTTTCAATGACAGCTGTTATGCTCAGTTTCTGAAGGTTTACACAGTAGTTATGTTTTCTTTTAAACAACGTATTTTTGAGTCTTTAAAGTAACACATATACTTTTATTTTTGATTTGTTTAATAATATAAAATTTTAATTATATTATTACAGTACATTTAAAATTAGGTTGTTATAACATTGAAGAATTACATCTGGACACCAGCCACATCTTCAAAACCTAGCAGACTCCTGCACTTCCACTTCTGACGGGTGCCTCTGACACACATGCTGCTGGACCTCACTACAGCTACCCCGATTCTTGCTCTCAGCTACCCTGAAACATTACTTTGTGGGCGGTCCCATCGGTTTGAGAGTCTTTCAGACAAATTCTTCAAAGAGCTATTTGTTTGGGGAGCGATTATTCCATCAACAGATATGACGAGTGGCGTAAATGAAGCGTGACGGTCCTCACTTTGCCAAAGATATTTTATTTTTTTTTCTTCGGTTGGGCAGGATAGATGCTACAGGCCTGGATACATAAGAGGGAGCATCAGTGTCAACGACACGTATATCGAATAATGCCTCCCTCTGTGCATCCCAGACCCCACGACAAACCAGATCACGACACATATATTTTGCTCATATCCTATGTTATTCTCAATTTTAAATTGCTTAAACCTTCCGCATAGTAGGACCTTTTCTTAATTGTCAATTTAACGAACACTTTAAGAGTTTAAGTGTATGTAAGTGAGCAAGTCATAGCAATTGTTATCATTTTCAAAGTTTTCCTAAAACATTACATAAGCACGAGTTCGTGTGTTTACAACAGTTAAATAGCTAATGTGCAATAATGTAAGGTTACACATTTTACGTAGACTAAAAGTAAACAATGAATAAACATATCTGATATTTAAAACAAACTCCAAATGTGGGAATTTGTCGAAATAATGTTGTTGAAGTGACATTCAAAACGATAACAAATGCACCGTATGACTTCTGAACTTTAACTTCAGAAGAGGACGGGTGCTTTTGGAGCTAGTTCCTGATTTATTGGTAGTTAGTTTGGCACATTTCCAGGAAAACCAGGAATAGCCAGAGCTTTTAGTGTACGTATTTACTTCCAAGTGATTTCATCGGACTTACTGTGAAAAGTCTCAGAACGAGCTTACAAACTCTTTGCTTTCATGTATCTAACGAATTTGCTTAGTCTTTTATGTTTTATTTGAAACCTTTTATGTTTACATAAGCAGTTTTTAAATCTTTAAACGTAAAATCTGTATATAGACCCTAGGCTAATTTAAATTCTAAACCTTAGCTTTCCAACTGGTATCGTTCAGCCGAGAATTTTGTCGAACGCAAGGGCTTTTGTAATAAATAATGACACCTGTCCTAATCAACAAATAAACTCAAAGACCTCATACATTCGTCGTTTTGTCTTGACGCAAGGCATACCCTCGTACCACTGAAGAAGAGAAGTAGTAGGAACCTCGACTCGTTAGAAGATCTAGAAATCTACTATTGTTTCATGACGAAGGCGGAGGAAAAATCCCTTGTTTCGTTGACAGAGTCAAATACCTTTAAAAGCTTTAAGTCATAAGCAAGGAGTCGAACGATAAGTTTCATTAATCTTTATAACCGTAAGTAGAGAACCAGCATGGTTCACGCCACTTAATGACTCCAGCCAGGCTGTACGATAGGTAAAGCATCAATCGGCAGTTGTGCAGCTCACAGGGAAGCCTTACATGACGCATAAGCCAGCTTGCGTGCCGAGCTATCAAACACAGGTGCACCAACTTCTCGCCCACACCTTCGACCTCGTTTCTACACATTGTTTATATCCAGGCCCTGTATACAGAGTGTCCTATAAGTAAAGTGCCAAACTCTGGGAAAAGGTTATATGGGTCAAAAAATGAAGGGAAAATCAAGAATAAAGTTTCTTGAGTCGGTATTTTTCACTTAACTGTGCACTGTTCTGTATTTTAGCTTTGGTCTCGAGATCCGTCCTGCTACCATATCGGATTTGGTTTGAACTAACCGTTCATGTTTTGGAATATACGTCGCTCATAGTTTGACGGGTAATGTTTTACAATATTGTTTTGAAATAATAAGACAACTATAAATATGATGACCACTATCTGATTTATTGGAAAATAAACTTACTTCTGTTGTAAATAGATCGCCTACTAAAACGTGACCATAATCCGTTGAGCCGTTCACCTCAGCGTCAGCAAAACTTCAGAAATACCTTATTCAAGGTTTAGAATAGAATATTTTATAAGTTCATCAAAAAATAAGATATGTTGAAAGTTGGCCTTTGTAAGGAACATTGTTTAGAAAGGTGAAGTCACGACAGACATAAGAGGTTCTGGCAAGGATGTATACTCACTCACTGTGCCACTCTCACCTACTTACATTTACACTATTCTGTTACCAACCCTACCTTATCTTACATCTCCCTCACTCCCACAACCACACACTTTCTCAGTTTGTCTTCCTGTAAATCTGGACAACACAAAACCGACAAAAGCGTGAGGACTAAACACTTTAAGAGTTAATTTTTTATTCTAGGTTGTTTTTTTTTTTAATTTCTTGACTGTACACAGATTTGTGGTTAAAAACAATGAGAAGAATATTAGAAACAGAAATCAGTAGTTAGTTTTAAGTGTTAAATATTATCTTTTCGACTGTAAAGCTTCATCGCGGAGACCACACACGTTTTGATTGAGAAAATGATAATATACGGGAGAAATAAAGAAGATACAAATTCAGCTTGTTATGGGCGGGCTAGCTCTATATAATGCAAAGGTTAAAGGTTGTTATCACGCATATCTAGGAATAAAGAGTTCAATACGTACCTAAATACGCACTTAGTACAAAGACCCCTCTGAATGAAAACTAATTTTCGTGATATGAAGTTGTTGAAACTTTTTTGGGAACTGACACTAAAGAGATACTAAGAGGTCTGATACCCAACAGACTCTTCTGTGGTGGGTTGGTAATAAAAGATTGACAGTTCAATTTAATAGATAGAATTACGAAGCAAGTCACCCAAAGATTATAGTGTTAGTCATAATCATATATTTATTCATTATAGACTCTGTTTGTTCATTAAAGGTTTCAGTTTCAGATATCAATCCAGCGTAAAGTAATGTAAGACATAAAGTACATGATTCAGGGTTTGTGCTGTATTTGATAAGTATCATATCCACTCCCAGGTTCATACACAATGCTGGTGAACATATGGGTTGAATTGCTCACATTTATCTACTTTTATTACCAGAACACGCGCTGCTTCAAATCCATAGGGAATTCTAAGGAAACCTGATGTTTCTATATTCATTTTCTTGGCTTTGGTTGCACATCTTTTTTTAATTAAAAATACATAGTTTTGAAAGCAGACGTAATATAGAAGAATTTGTACTAAGGTCAATATAGTAATTTTCTGACGTAAAATGCTGCATATTTAATTTTTCGGATTCGTTGGTGCCATCTGCTCACGAAAAATAATAAAGCACAGACATAATGTAACTTATTGAAAAATTTACGCTAAAATGATATACACGATTATGTACAATTGCGAATCTTAAACCATTTGTGGCCTTTCACGAGAGAAACTTATAAAGTCCTATATTCACCTAGTGGTTATATATTCATAAATCACTAAATCACGTACTATTTGAGATGCCGACCACTCCCATGAGGGTATTTTAAGGCAAATATGTGGTGAGGAATGAGTGTGATGAGTGGTAGTAATGATGAGGTGTCAAACTAAGGCCGACTCTTCTTCTTAGAATGGGTCATTAATACCAATGACCAATGGAAATACAAGGACCACGGCTTAACGTGACTGAACTACCGCAGGTGATGATCTATATGTCTAAACGATGGTGGGAGTTGATGCGGGTATCATCAGATGAGCACTGAGACTATTTTAGCCGCTTTTGTCCTATATCATCCTCAAAACCTGACCTGAAGCTGGATTATAGGACCACGCCATGAGTCCCAGTCAATAAAGATAAGTTTCATTTCGCTTCACAACCTCGCCTAATGAAAGAGGTCAGCTAAGCAATATATTTAGTATGGAAACAAATACATTTTACTTTCTTTCAATCTAAAACATATTAAACTTATTACAACGTCCACGTTATGCCAATACTTTCTACCGAAAGTATATTGCAATCACCTTGAAATCATTTCTTACAGATGACACATTGAGAACAAAGTGCAACTTATTGTTTGTCTTATGTTAGAACATAATTCACGTTTGCAGGTTTGGCACTTTGTTACATGTAAACTTTGACCTAAACGAGTGAGTGGATTGGTACCACTAGGTTTGGATTAATGTGTTTGTGTCTGAAACTGTCACTTGATTTACAGATCATGTCGGTTACATGAAAACAAAGTTGAACAAATCGTTTGTACTTCGAACCTTATGGGTCATGGTATTCTTTTGTGAATTGTGAAGACAAATTCTTGCATGTTCAGATCTAGTTATTGTGTTTAATTGATTAGTCAAGGTTCGGTTTATCGCGCTTTTAATTCATATTTAATGAAAAGTAGTTTTATGGATACAGCAATCGATTATATTTTTCGGTTCATGACATGATTGTTGTGTTTTAACAAGTAAGCGCCACAACACACTAACAAAGGCAGATGATTCGTAATGTAGGAAATTATATTTTTAGCAGTATTGTTTCATTTTACTTTGCTGTGCATTTAATTATGCTAATATTTTAAAAGCTTCTAACAAGCATTGCAACAAAACATGTTTATTTTGTTTAAAACATTACTTCGACTAATATCCTTTATCAAGAATATGTTTTTTGCAGTTTTACACAGTGTAATACTGTCTTTTGGGAATTTAATCTGTCTTTATGTAAATTACCTTTTGTTTGTTCATATAATCTCAACTACACAAAACTGTCGTCTAAAAACACTTTGATGTATTCAAACTTTGGTTGAAACCCAGTGAACAGAGAACTGACACTGATCACAGTGATCAACCCCACTGATCAACAGAAGATCTCTTTGTATCCTAATCAGATCATTGGGTCAGAACTTCCTCCGGTTGGTTTAGCAGTTCACAAATACTGTTACGAGTATTCCATGCATATAATTTATGACTTTCTTTCACTAAACATTAGTGGAACAATGTGTATTACTAAAATTTTGGTTGAATCAAAATGAGTCGAGTAAACGGTTTTGATTAATTTATTAGCAATTCTACAATGGCAAGTAACATCTCCCTAGTGACTGTTTTCATAATCATAAGGTTTACGGAAAGTGGTTATTAATCTAGTCACGTTAGTCGTAAACATCAGTAGTATTTTTTCTAAATAAGAAGTGGTTACTGGAAACTAGAGCAAACTTTAAAGCTTGGAAATTAAAGCATAGTCCGTAGTTGCCTGTATGTTGTGTTTAATGTTTTATTCCAAAAGCCAAGTTGAATTATGAACACAGCACCATAATTCTTAAACCATATTTCTCCATCGCTCAAACATATCAGACCATCACCTGCGTGGTTTTGAAGTCACGTTAAGCCGTTGGTCCTTGTATTTCCATTGGTCATTGGGCTATTAATTAATGACCCATTCTAAGGAAGAGTCGGCCTTAATTTGTAACAAGACTACACCTCATAACGCATTACTATCACTCATCCTTTACCACATATTTGCCTTAAAATACCCTCATGAGAGTGGTCGGCATCTCAAATAGTGATTTAGTGAACGTGGAACACCGATAACCCACAATAAACTGTCATTTCAGAACGTTACTTACTTAAAAACGGTTTACTAAAGACAGAGCAGTGGACAATCGAATGCAATAAGTAAAGAAATAAAGGGTAATTAGGGACGTTGCATGACTGCCAGAGCTATTCCAGGAGATGAATTGACTGAAATAACCCCACCAGTAGGACAAACAGCACGGAATGTAAATAATTCAGTTCAAGACTTTGTAAACGTTGAACTAGTTGGAGTCTTATTCACTCTGTCAATCTTCGCTCAGAATTATTTATATTTTTACTTTGAGTAAATGTGTTTTGGTGATTAAGTGGTAGAGAGAACTATAAAGTACCAACGTAATTAAAGACCTTTTTCAATCCATTGTGCTTTAGATGTAGTTTTGAATAAGACGTACTTATTATACACTCGCTTGGTCGTTTAAAGTTGTTTAGATATTTAACGTAAACAGGACTAGGACAACCTGAAATGCAGGAGACCCACGTAGTGTAAGAATTTTGCGTTGTCAAGGATTATTTTCAATAAAAAATGGTTAACAAACGCGGTTTCGTAGCTTAGCTTTCATTGAGTTACGCTTAAAGAAGTCCTTCAGAAAGTTAACTAATTTTAAACAGTTGAATTATTATGATTGTTTTATAATATAACTGTCAAACATATATCCAGAAATAACTATTCGACAAAAACACAAGGGGTGGTTTTTTTTAAATATTTGTGGGGGCCCTCCTCTCTTGGACCTTGGGTAAGGGGTAGGTGACGTAAAGCACGTCAAAACAAACTTCAGAATCCTATAAAAACATTCCCTGAAGGATTTTAAAAAATTCCTGTTTTTAATGAAAGGGGGCACAGTTAAAACTCACTTTGTATATTGACATGAATTCATTGGAATAAGGCAACACTGGATGTCTTAAGTCCAGTATACCTACATTCTTCGAAGTATACCTACATTCTTAGACTGGGACTCGTGGCGTGGTCCTGTAATCCAGCTTCATGGAGGTCAGGTTTTGAGGATGATATAGGTCTAAAGCGGCTCAGATAGTCTCAGTTATCATTATGATACCCGCATCAACTCCCACCATCGTTTAGACATATCAGACCATCACCTGCGTGGTTCGGAAGTCACGTTAAGCCGTTGGTCCTTGTATTTCTATTGGTCATCGGGCTGTTAATTAATTACCCATTCTAAGGAAGAGTCGGCCTTAGTTTGTAACAAGACTACACCTCATAACTCATTACTACCACTCATCACACTCATCCTTCACCAGATATTTGCCTTAAAATCCCTGCCTTAAAAATGAGAGTGGTCGGCACCTCAAATAGTGATATAGTGAAGTAAGGCTTTCAGCGGGATGTGAACTATTGTCGTGTAAAGTTGTGAGGTATGACACGAGTGTTGTCAGCTGTTGATCGGCAGAGTTGTGATGTTTGCTTGTTATCGCGCTCAGTCAACTGCTCCGTCAGTTTGCCGGTTCACTTGTAACTGGCACACAAACTGATAACTCCTGTTGGTACACCTGCATCAAGGAGGGAGTGACTTGCTTTGTTCTAATGTTCTATTAATT
>CM032062.1:28660116-28693748 GCA_018831715.1 Matsumurasca onukii | reverse complement strand
TGGCAAACATTAAGATAATAAGGTGGAAAGTTGTCTGTTTTCAGTATGAGTTTCCCCTAAAGCTTCGTTGTTTCCTAATAGATTTGTATGACCTTGAAATCAATCTATAGGTAATAAAATTCACTATAAAACGTTATCCTTTACAATTTATCTTTAAACTAACCGTTTATTCGCTATTTAAGGAGTAATGCCAAAATGCCCTAAAATTACCATAAAATAGCCACCGTTTCAAAATGATAAGTAAGATCATACTTTAATTCTTTCTATACATGGTCTTACTTAGATACAAATTTATGAGTTTGTGTCAACCAATAAATGGTATGGGAGATAATTAATTATTACTGAAAATATAAAAGGCGAATATCTGGTTAACTAAACATTTTTTGGAAATTTTTTTTAAGATTTTTTTTATTTTGACCCATATAATCATTTACTATAGTCTGGCACTTTCTAATGGGACACTCTGTATAGTTGCTATAGAGGAATAATAACTTGGTTTAGTAGAATGGAAAGTCAGCTAGCTATACTCGTATACCTGTGCCTAGATACCTTGCTGTCTTTAAAATGTAAGTAATCAAACGCGTTATGCTCTTACATACACTTTGTATCTTAAAAACAAAAGTAGTATAAGATGTCTTGTGGTGTGGTTTTTATGCAGTACCACCCGAAACTTTGGAGGTTAATAGGTTTTAAACATGTTTCAGATATAAAATGTAGAAGGGTTTATTTATATCACTGAAAGAGGAATAGTAAACAAAAGGGAGTATAATAACAAAAAACTCTATATTTCGTTTACTTTCTCAATAAGGAGAAGAAGGTTACAATAAGAAGAAGGATAAACATAATTACAAAACATAACAATAAACATTCATTGTTATATGTTGATACATTGAAAACATACATGGAATGTTTATTACTGTTTTTTGTAAATAGGCTTGTTTCTCTTTCCTTCTTTGAGAAAGTTTTGTTATAAAACAAAATAAATATAGAGTTTTTTTTGTTATATTCCTACTATATCCATCCTTTTCAGTAATATAAAAGACTATTGGCATTTCCTTTCAAACAATATCGAAGGGTGTATTTAATTAGTTTAGTTTAATATTGTGTGTTATACGTAACTCTTGTATGAATTGTTATCGGTAATCAGTGAACCACTTTTGTGGCCGTTCTTTGAGTTTCGAGTTTAATTTTGGAAGAGCCTACGGCGCCAAATTGGACGCCGACCGTCTCTTAGTTTGCGTTGGCGCTTGTCACCAGTCGCTGATTAAACAGTCCGTCTTGGGCTTTTAATTTGGAGAGCTTCTCTCCACTACATGCATCTCTTGTAGATGTAAATAAAACCAGACTATTGGGCTGTATAATTAGGAAGAATGCAGTGAGTACCTATACAAAAGGATGTAAATGAGCTGTACGAATGTAAATCAATAGGCCTACTTAGCACAATACTAATACCCACTACTGTGACCGTTTTCACTGTTCATGTCATGTCATCATTCATCAATGACCGTATCACGCAATCTTTTTCAATGTCATTATTTTTGTTTCAACTTGAACAGGCAATATTTAGAGAAATAGTCACTCTATCAAAACTCATACTATTAATTAATGACCCATTCGAAGGAAGAGTCGGCCTTAGTTTGCAACAAGACTACATCTCATTACTCATTGCTACCACTCATCACACTCACCCTTCACCACATATTTGCCTTAAAATACGCTCATGAGAGTGGTCGGCATCTCAAATAGTGATATAGTGATTTAGTGATATCTAGTTTGATTATTGAACTGCATTGTTGGTAACTCGTACCAACACTAAGTTGAAAGACCATCTGGTTCATTTATCAATTCGTGATGCGATTTGCTAAGCAATTGTAACAACATCTGTAGAAAATATAAGAATATCGTCCCAGTATCCATTTTTAACTATTCTGCCGGGTGGTCATTTGCAACAGGCCACCACTAGTATCTTGGAGACTGTAAAACAAAGATAAAGATTGTCTTGTTTAACGAGGCGAAGTTAGGACTACAAAGTCCTCTCTACCACTCAACCTCGACCTTTACCTAGCGTCACCGTATTAGTCACATTAGACATTTGTACGAGGTGACTGCGGGGATCGAACCCGCGCCACCAGAGTGATGAGCTCCGGAGTTGGTTGCGATACCAATCCGCCACGGATCCGCTACGAACTGTGAATCTTTTTGACGTTTTTTCCAAAGTAAAAGCTTTTACTTATGTTAATTGAAACTGTCAATATGATAAATAATATGCTTGAAAACTATACAGCTTTGACCTAAACTTGTTGAATTATTTTAGAACAAAGGAGACTGGAACGAACATCTGTCATACATATGGTTAGATTGTAGTAATAATCATCAATGGCAATTACTGATACTAAAACACCACGGATAAGATAAACATGTTTGTAAAATATTAAGTGTAATGCACATTTGTCACTAGCTTATTTACTAAACACGTATTGAGCTAAAACACAAAATATATGAATAAATGCAAATCTAATGGTTTAACAAAAATAAAGTACCTGTTTACTTTTTGAATAGTTAATCTGTTATTGAATATTATAGACAATATGGATATCAATAAATCAGGAATCCTTAAGTGGTAAAACAATTTTAAAATGAACCAAGTACTTTTTTGTTAAGAATATGTTGAATTATGAGTTATTGTTAATTATTGAATACTTTTGATTAGTACATTCGAAGTCTATAAGTTTTCAAAACAATTTTAAAATGTACAAAAGTTTTAGAAGAATACGTTAGTTTTGAGTTACCGGTACAGTTAATCTGTTATTGTATATTGTATAGAATAGCTACATTGGTCTCTTAGGAATCTATAAGTTTTAAACACAGTTTTAAAATTTACAAAAATCCTGTCTCGTCAAGAACATGTTGAAAAATGAGTTATAGTTAATATGTTATTGAGTTATGTAAAAAACAGCAACCAAACATTCTTGACATATAGTACATAAGAAATCTATAAGATTTAAAAACAAATTTAATTGTAAAAGGTTTTTGTATTGTTAAAAATACGTTGAAATATAATTGTACGTTAAATTATGTATATTTACTCTTTAGAGTATCAGTTGTGGAATTGAATACAACGTGTGTTGTGAAAATTCCGTCATAAAATAACAAATCTGTGTGACGTAACAAACTAACAATTGAGTCGTATTTCTTACAAAACAAAGCAAACCCGCGTCAGATTACGTGTTGTGTATTGTGACAGGTTTGACTGACAGCTATCCAGGTTCACTTCTCTATTTACCAATCAATGATTACTCTTTATTCTGTTCTTTTATCTAGCTGTATGTGTATTTATCTATTTATAATTTGCTGTGTGCCCGTACTTCAGAAAGCCAGTCTAACAACTCAACAAGTCCAAACTTCTTTGTAAGTTACTTTAAAATTTAAAATAAGTCGCTAAATGTCTACGAAACAGATTTAAACGTTTATCTCAAATTCAAACCTATTTTTCGAAGTTTAATAAATAAATTAATTTGCAATATACATTAAAATGTGTTGCAAAAACAAAACAAAACAAACACAACATGTTGCACCAATTTGAGAAAGTAATTTACTAAACGATTTTGTTCTATGTTGCTGAACACGAAAATCGTTTCCGACTTTCGTTTTATACTCGTGTATGGAGCTCCCTTGCAAAGGCAAACTTGCAGCGGCAATACAGAATAGTCTCAAAATTGTAAAGGCTTGAAGAGTCATTAAATCTAGACTTTAAAAGTTTCACGGCAGTGGGCTCTAAAATTTAAATGTCCCAAAATTCAAGATTCATTTTTTTGTAATCGAAATACACGTTCAAAATGTTTGCGAGCACTACTTCCCCAAAATATTATTCCATAATTTAGGTGAGAATATATAAGGCCGTTATATGCCATGAGAAAGACTTGGAAGAGCAGAAGCCGGATAGCTTTCGTAAACCGAATACGAGTATACCAGACTTTGCTGTTTCAATGGTCTTGTAAAGTAGCTAGACGCACTATATGAAATAGTATAACTTGTGTAAATATCTTTATCAGCATTTCATCCTTTTGTAACATAATGTAAGGATTGTTTCTTTTCAATCATAAATGATTCGTATCCAAAGTAGTCGTGTCGGACTGCATCGTAAATGACTTATTATTGACATCAGGTCTATCTTTAAAAGGAATTCTGTATTTTGACTTCATTATACACATTCTTTTATTTTAAACGAGCGTTACTAGCAGTTTCAGAGCAATCATTGTGGATCTGCAAGGAATGGTACTTCAAGACACGTATTTCAATTTCACTCAGTTTCATTTCTAGTCCATGTAACAACACTCTCAAGACCGTACCAATATAAGATGAAATCTAAGAAGTAATATTTCAAAGAAAGGGTTCAGCCAAGTCGAGAAGAGTAAGCATCGGCAAAGTGAAAAAGATTGTCTAATAAAGTGTGAACCATTGATCTGAGGACAATTTTCCGCTTCGGGGATGAAGCGGTTTGTGGCAGAGAGTAGCGAGAGTGAGGACCAGCATACAACTAACCAACTCTTCACTTTAGCACTACGACATATCACTATCACTATTTGAGATGCCGACCACTCTCATGATTTAAGGCAAATATGTGGTGAAGGATGAGTGTTATGAGGTGTAGTCTTGTTACAAACTAAGGCCGACTCTTCCTTAGAATGGGTCATTAAATAATAGTCCAATGACCAAATATGTAAATACAAGGACCAACGGCTTAAAGTGACTTCCGAACCACGCAGGTGATGGTCTGATATGTCTCAACGTTGGTGGGAGTTGATGCGGGTATCATCAGATGATCACTGAGACTATCTGAGCCGCTTCTGACCTATATCATCCTCAAAACCTGACCTCCATGAAGCTGGATTACAGGGCCAAAGGTGATAGACACAATGGATTATCAACAATGCAGATGATTCCTTTCAAAGACAAACACCGATTTAGAAACAAGACATGTAAAGTAGTTTGTTAAAACCATTCAGAATTCAAATTATAATTGAGCTATATTTTTGACATCAAGGTAAAGCAACGTAGTGTTTGTATTTGAGTTTCTAATCAAAGTCGGTTTTTCTAAAGAACTGTGTTGAAAAGAGAAATCAGAGTTGAGCAGAGTAGCTCCAAGATAGCAATCTCTCTCAGACAGTGTGCTTAGATTGAGGGCCAATCAAGCGTGAGAAATCACTGTATTTAAAACTTCAAAAGAGTTCAGTCAAAGCCCTTTATTAGAAAAGGAGACTCATTTCGAAGCAATAAGAATATCTGTCATAGTTGTAGTTATTAAAAGCTAGGTTGTATTTAGTATCAGTTCAGCTTGTATAGTCAAAACATTCACCTAAAGATTACATTGGGCTCGTCTATAGTCCTTCCGAACACTGAATATCCGAGTATCAGAGAAACATTTTAAAGTTTTATTATGTGTGTATCATTACATTTCAACCAAAGAAATTTTGATTTTGTTTAGTAATTGAATTCGTAATCAAAGAGTTTTCAAGATTGTCATAATTAGGTTTTAACAGAATATCAGTAGGTAAGGTTTGTCTTAGCAACACCTTTCATAACTGCACACAGATTTGTAATTATTATTCTCTTATATTCGGACGATTTCAAGTCTCAAGATGGTACAAAAGTATCTTTGTGATCTGGCTAGGTAGAAACCCAAAGAGTTTTTTGTCCTGCGTTTTTTTTATATTGTTTTTCTTATTTGTTTTGGTTCAAGAATCGTTATTTAAATTGTATTTAAACTGCTGCATCCTTCCCCTGTAGGTTTTGCACAATTCAGTTCGAACGCTTAGTTGTGTCCGCACTGTAGGTGTGCTAGGGACCGGGATAAAAGCTGCATTTAAACCGTGTTTTGGGCTACGTTCTCAATCATATCTTTATTGTTTTGAAACTATTGCAATACTCGTAGTTTACTTGAAACTGTATGTAAAACTTACAGAATGCTGTTGTCAACAACATAAAATCACCTCCGTTTTGTTTTAGATACCACTATTAGACAGACAGTATGGAATTTTCCCTATTGTGCATAACACAAAAATTCATTCACAATTTCCATCCTTTTTTTCAGTAAAAACTAAAACTTTAAACCAAAATTACGGGCATAAGAATAACGATAATACAAGTAATCTAGACAACCTTTACGAACGGCATTATTGTTTTTACCTAAAGAACAGCATCACTAAATATCCGATTCCATGTAGGACTATCTATGGTGTTGTACGACACAACTATGAGTAGATCAAGGCTAACCCACAATTGATTAGTCTGGAATGAACCCAGTGCAGGGGATGATATGTGAACTCACATGTCTGAGGCGGCTACGGTTCATATGTTTTGCCGATAGTTTACGGTCGAGGAAGGTTTAATTAAATTCTCGGTTGACGACACTTGAAATCCAAATTACATTCGCGACATTTCATTCATTAATTCTGTACATATTTGTGTAAACAGAGAATATTATTTACTATTATTGTTTTGTATATTTAACAGCACTCGCACTCAGATGTTATGTGATATTTATTTTCTTTTCTCTCGACAACAATCACGATTTCAGGTTTGACTTAGTTATCTATAAATTGAAAACCTGTTATAATTATTTAATAACTGTTCCTTTTAACAACAGGCCCCTTAAAGGTCTTTGGACGAAAACAAACACAGACCTATGTACATGATCTAGAGTTTTATGTGTCTCTTGTGTATAGTTTGTTTCAGGACTAAATCAACTTAATCGCGAATCTAATTTGTGAACCGTTAATTTCTTGTAATGAACGTATAAGATAATTAATATAAATGTTCAATAGATATCGTAACTAGTTGGAAAATGACAAATTCATCTAGGCTAGGTTTGTGTACTTTATGTCTTTTTAATTGAGAGTGTGTTAGTAGAACCAATGTAGAAGGGATGAGACTGATGCGTGGTAGTAATATTATGGAGGTCAGGTCTTTTACATGATACCTGACGTCTTCCAGAATGGGTCATTGATTAGCTCAATGACCAATGGAAATACTACCACCATCGCTTAACGTATCGAACCACATATTAGTGTGGTTCGGATATTCAAACGATGGTATTAATTAATGCCAATTATCAGATGATCGGCCATTAGCCGCTTTTAGACCTATATCATCCTCAAAACCTACCTTGAAGCTGGCACTGCACCACGCCAAGAGTGCTGTGTCAATGACAAATTCATCTAGGCTAGGTTTGTGCAATTTTATCTTTAATTGGAGAGTTTGTTAGTAGAACCAATGTAGAAGGCTTCACACTGACCGGCGTGGTCCTGTAATCCAGCTTCATGGAGGTCAGGTTTTGAGATGATATATAGGTCTAAAGTGCTCAGATAGTCTCAGTGATCATCTGATGATACCTGCATCAACTCCCACCATCGTTTAGACATATCAGACCATCACCTGCGTGGTTCGGAAGTCACGTTAAGCCGGTATTAATTTAATGACCAATTATAAGGTCTTATAAGAGTCGGCCTTAGTTTGTAACAAGACTACACCTCATAACTCATTACTACCACTCATCACATATTTGCCTTTAAATACCCTCATGAGAGTGGTCGGCATCTCAAATAGTGATATAGTGAATCAGATAACCTTCCCGCCAAGCTATCATGGAGGGAAGTAAGGACTTTATTGGAAGAACTTAAAAGACAGTTTTTTAACATTATCGGGCGTAACTTGGTTATCCTACTTCTTCAACTTTGTACAAAAAAAGAAATATCAATAACTGCAATTTTTTCTTGCCTAGGTTTTAAAATAGGAATTAATAAGTTCAATTTTTTTACAGGTAATCCTTTAAAGTATTGTAATTATCAATTTGTGGAATACGTGTATTATATGCGCTCACGTCCTCAAACCAAGATGCTCTAGGTTCCTTGCTGTGCCAGTGTTAGACACTCCTTCTCTTGTAAGAAACCTGCTTTTGTAAATAGCTTTATTTGATTAATAAAGCATTGCTTTTCATTCATTCATTCATTCAATAAGTAGCACTTTAGAGGTTTTCAGGTATTTATGTGCCGTTTGTTTGGAGATTTAAATACTCGTAGAAATAAACTGTATTCACCGATCTTGGGGACATAAGTTGTTACCTCAGATGGTACGAAGTGCCAGACATTGTTTTGAATTTAAACTAAAAGTTATCAATAACAATAGACACCTGAGGCTTGGAAATATTCTTACAATAGGGACTACGTATGGATATTATTAACGTTACTTGGTTCAGTATGAAAGGGAAAGGTGTCAGTGTCATTATTACAAAGACAAGAAATCAATATTGTTAATCAACTGGTCTGGATCATGCATTCAATTCCACCTCATACAATAGGCTTTTCTCAAGTCTTTGTGCACGGCTTTCTCTTCTAGAGACCTTGCAGAAATATTGAAGCTTGTTACTTCTAATATCAGTCTTGACTTTCACTTAGTGTTGACTTGGTGAAATAACACAACCCTAAAATAACGCACAAGAGCTATTTCACGCTCCAATACCTTTAAAACAATTAAAATTAAACGCAACTGAATGTGTGATTTTTCCTTAAAAATGTTTCATAATTATTACAAAATGTATGATTTAGAAAAAAAAACTGACCACGTTGTCAGAGAACAAGGAAACAAACATGTTACTGATAGTGTCTAGTTGTAAAGTGCAAATGTCATCGCTCATCAGCTGGGCAGGTACTCCACAGATTAAGGTTTTGTGTCAAACTTGAAAGAAATAATGACAATGAGATGTTAAGACAGAGCAGTGCTATACGATTTAGTTATTTTTAGGTTCTTTTAGTTTGAGTTAGGGCATTGGACAAATGTAAGGTATACACATAGTTACTTCAATGTGACTTATCTCGTATAAATTGTCTTGTGAAGATTCGAAATAAGAACCTAACGCTTTAAGATGTACTTGTTTTGTCAAAAAATCCTAAATAAATTTTTTTAAATCCGAGGTTTTATAATAAAATAGCTGGTTGGCTAAAATGGTCAAAACCTATGAAGCCAACTTGACATAACAGTGTTTAACACCCGTACAAAGTAAATACAAAATAAATAATTTACTAATGTATTTCAATTTGAACTGGTTCTCTTATACTATGTAAGTATTTATTTTTATGGGCATTTAATTTAAATAATGGAATATTTTAAATTTTTTTATTATGTATAGGTGATTTACTATATAAAAAGGTTTCTAATTTAGCTGATTTATTTTATTGTAGTAGAGTTATATTTATGAAGAAATTGATTTTAAGTTATTATATGTATATAGGTAGTTAAATGGTTGAAACATATATAAAGTTATAAACTTTTCACGTTTGAAGTTTTAAATTATTTAAATTACACTGTTATTATAGTTTTTGTATTCAACAGTATGTATAAATGTTATTAACAATCTGATAACATTGATTTTCAGGACACAACAATGTTTTTTACA
The DNA here is from genome assembly GCA_018831715.1 of Matsumurasca onukii. NCBI lineage: Eukaryota > Metazoa > Arthropoda > Insecta > Hemiptera > Cicadellidae > Matsumurasca > Matsumurasca onukii. Next base: position 28,684,297 of record CM032062.1, on the reverse strand, counting down.
TGTAGAATCTGTGGGTTAGATTAAAATTTAATTGGACGTACCAATCACCTGTTAGATAACTAGGATATCAAGTTAGAATAACAGGAGCTTAGGCCAAACCAAGGAGCCTGTTGACTTAAATTTTTTCTTGTGAAGACATGTAAAAACATTGTGTATTCTAGTATCCGTACATTGATCATCTTGGGTTTTAATGTGAAATAATTGATTATGCTCGAATCTAAGAAACTAATTATTTAGATGTACAGAACAAATGGTCTCATATAGTTATTAGGTATTAAGGTAATATATATGTTTAAAACATATTTTAACTATATGTTTACTAATAAATTTAAATAAGGATTTTTTAGTTAGTATTTAGACGTAAGTAAATTATAATGATTTTGTTGATTTGGCAGGACGCCTTCACCTAGGTTCATAGGGTCCAAAACCAAAATTTCCACTTTCTCAGCATTTCATCGTTACTCTGGGTGTTAATTATTTTGATTGCGTCTGATATACTTGTACGCTGGTAAGTATAAACTCATGTAATAGATGTACTGGCTGTAGTTGGTAGTGAGTGTTAGTTTGAATCCAACTTGTGCGAGGTGCGTTGTGTTAAACAAAATGTACTTGACAAAAGTGTAGAAAATGTCATTCCATTTTAACGATTTTGTCTCAAATTCAACATCGGATAGCTCGTTTAGCCACTAGAAACGAAATTCTGAAGTGAGAACAGGTTTTTTCAATGTTCAAGCCTTCAAAGCCCACCTACATTTTCGAATTTTGAAAAACGATCTCTCTTAGTGGGTTCCACATATAAAAGGAATGTTCATGCACAATTTCAAGTTTCTAGGCCTTGTGGTGTTGGCTCAGCGATGATGAGTCAGTCAGACAGTCAGTCAGTAGGGACAGTATAGTTATCTACTGCTGTTTTCCTGTTCAAAGTTGTTATTGTTAATTGTAATGTTATTTTTTGTTATATATTGTTGTAAACAATGTATATTTCATTATTTATCTCACCTGTAATATTTAAGTCTAGCTGTTAAAATGATTCTACATGAATAAAACTACTTTCTAGCTGGTTTTGTACAATCATTAAAAAATGCTACAATTCAGCTGGATCATTAATCTGCGTTGTTTGCATATAAAGGAATACATTAAAACCACGTTGCAGCATGTAAATTTTATAAACAAATCGCTTTTATTTTCATTCAATACACCTAGTTTGTGTTTACACCTTAAGTGAATCCTTTGTTCGGAAATCGTATTGGGCTGATCAAGAGTTGAAGTTAGCCGTAACTTTTAGGGCTAACGAATCGAGAAGAGCCCTAATCACTTAGAAGAAGTAGAACACGACTAACTACTATGTACACAGCCTGTACCTCTTTTGATATACGTATACTAAACAGTATATAGGATGTCCATTATAGTGACTCTGGGAAAGATTATATGGGTTAAAATAAAGAGAAAATTAAGAATACATTTTTTCCAAAAACATTATTAACCGAGATATTTGCCATTTTATATTTTTCACTGACTATTCATCTCCTCAACACTACTTATCGGATTTGACTTAAATTTAAAATAAATTTGTATCTAAGTAGGACCATTTAGGAAAAATTACCAGCATGATCTAACTTATCGTTTTGACACGGGTGGCTATTTTATGGTATTTTAGGGAATTTCTGGCGTTACACCTTAAATAGCGAAGAAACTGTGAGTTTTACGATAAAATGTAAATTATACCGTTTTGTAACGAATTGTGTTACCTATCTTTTGACACCAAGGTCATAAACATATATTGGAACAACGAAGCTTCAGGAAACTCTGGCTAAAACAGACAATTTTTCACCTTATTATCTTGATGTTTGCCACGGTTTCCACTGTAACTTTGTTGATTATTAATCGATTTCTTTGAGCTGGCGTCAATAGATAGGTAATAAAATTTGCTACAACACGGTATAAGTTACATTTTATCGTAAAACTCACTGTTATTTCGCTATTTAAGGTGTAACGCCGAAAATTCCTAAAATACCATAGAATATCCTCAGTTTTAAATGAGAAGTTAGATCTTGGTAATTCTTTCCATAAATGGTCTCATTTGGATACAAATTGATGTTAAGTTTGAGTCCAATCCGACAAATGGTGTGGGAGATAATAAATAATTAGTGACACATAAAATGGCAAATATCTGGTTAACTAAGCGTTTTGGAAAAATGTTTATGTTATTTTCTTTTATTTTGACCCATATAACCTTTTCCCAGAGTCTGGCACATTACTTATGGGACACCCTGTATAGAGAAAATCTACTATCAGCTTTCTAAGAACACAAAGGTCTCTTTGAAAACTGGATTAACAAAAGTGATATTAGAAAAGAGCAAACAATAGAAGATCTAAACTATCTTTGTCGTCCCAAGTTGACCTTTTCATCTCGCGTTTATATCTTTACCTGTATACCACCGTTACTTGCCTCTTGAAGGAACAGCCGTATGAACAAATATACACGAATGTGCTTTTACTGCGGGATAGATAAATTAGATATGCAGAGATCGAACTTCATACTTGAACTTTTTATTTTAATATACAGAGTGTCCCCATAGTGTTAGACTCTAAAAGGTTAGCAGGTAAAATAAAGATAAATTCATAAAACATTTTTCAAAACGCTTAGTTAACCAGATGTTCGCCATTTTATATTTTTCACTAATTATTTATTATCTCCCACTAATTTATCGGACTTGACTCAAACTTGGTATACATTTGTACCTATGTAAGACCATTTAGGGAAAATATTACTAGCATGATCTAATGAATCATTTTAAAACGGTGGCCATTTTATGGTATTTTTAGGTATTTTTGGTGTTACGCCTTAAATAGCGAATAAACGGTAGTTCAACGATAAAATCTAGAGGTTAACGTTTTGTAGTGAATTTGATTACCTATCTATTGGCATCAGGTCATAAAATCTATTGGTAAACGACGAAGCTTTAGGGGAAACTCTGGCTGAAAACAGACAACTTTCCACATTTATCTTGATGTTTGCCACGGTTTCCACTATAACTTTGTTGATACTTAATCGATTTTTTGACCTTGATGTCAATAGATAGGTAATCAAATTCGCAAAAAACTGTATTCTTTATATTTTATCGTAAACTCACCGTTTATTCGCCATTTAAGGTGTAACGCCGAACATGCCGTAAAAATACCATAAAATAGCCACCATTTTAAAATGATAAGTTAGATCATGCTGGTAATTCTTTCCCTAAATGGTCTTATTTAGATAAATTTATGCTAAGTTTGAGTCAAATCCGATAACTGGTGTGGCAAATAGAAAATGGCGGATATCCGGTTAACTAAGCGTTTTTGGAAAAAGTGTTTTATTTTTAATTTTCTCTTTATTTTTTACCCATATAACCTTTCTTCTTAGAGTCTGGCACTTTACTTATGGGACACCCTTATTTTATTACTACGTTAGATGATAGTTTTGCATCCAACCTTCAAGTGTTGATACCGTCTGGCCAGTAGTGGTAAAATCTAACGTATTTGGTAGAAGTGACCTTTTAGCTTTAAGCAGAGATCTGTTAATCTGCAAAAGTATGAAAACCAAGCTCCTTCTGTATAAAATCACAGAAATTGTAGCTTTGGAGTAGGCTTAACAAGCTCTTATATGTGTTAGTGGGTTATGCTATTAAAACTATTTTCCCCTTTTTTAGGGCTAATCACTAATCACTATTTGAGATGCCGACCACTCTCACGAGGGTATTTTAAGGCAAATATGTGGTGAAGGAGGAGTGTGATGAGTGGTAGTAATGAGTTATGAGGTGTAGTCTTGTTACAAGCTAAGGCCGACTCTTCCTTAGAATGGGCCATTAATTAATAACCCAATGACCAATGGAAATACAAGGACCAATGGCATAACGTGACTTCCGAACCACGCAGGTGAGATGGTCTGATATGTCTAACCTATGGTGGGAGTTGATGCGGGTATCATCAGATGATCACTGAGACCATCTGAGCCGCTTTAGACCTATATCATCCTCAAAACCTAACACATAATGATTTAACTACTGCAGTCAGCATCAGTTCTCAGACGTTACCGGGATACACGAGCCTAAACTATATAGTATATATACTCGACTCGATAAAGGTTATGTTCCATAATTGGGTTTAGTTGGTGAAATAATAAAATACGAAAATCCTTATTTCAATGTGTTGGTTCAATTTGAAATATCTTTTGAGGAGCATCTTTTTATACCTTAAGGAAGTCAACACATCAGTCATAGTAAACCCCAGACATCAAAACTCTTCATTCAAAAGATAGCCAAATAATATAGATGACTGACGTAACTTGTGAATATCTTATGGACTATTTATAAATATACCTAAAGTAGTCTATTGACGATAAACCTGATATGATAGGAAGCTAAAAGTTATTCATTAAAAATGTCAACTACAAATTGCACACGATTGTGAACTATATGTCTTACCTGTTACGCTCAGCAAAGACATGTTGGTTGTTCCTCTGGCGTAACGAAGGTTGATTCACCTCACTTCATCTGAGGCGCACATTATCACAGATACACGACTGAAAGTAAAACATAAACATATGGCTTCATCCACAGCAGAGTTGACGGCACAAGTTTATAAATACTATAAATTATACATCCCATTATTTCTAAAATAACATTAAAAGTTCTTGTGTTGTATGAAATGAAACAATCAAGTTTGTCCTTTCCTCGACTACTTATTTAGATTAGAATTATTCCTATTGTTTCTTTATGAAGAAACAACGGCTCCACATGTTTATAAACTTCAATTTTAGGAATTCGTTTGGAAAATTATGTTACGCAAAAGCTAGTTAGCCCCCGTATAGTTTCTATTGAAACAACTGTAGTCCCTTGCAATAGCGTGAGTTTTCTGTTTTCTAACACTGAATTTCGAGCCGCTTTACTAAACGATCTAACAACGTGTAGTAGCTACATTAATTATACAGGGTGTTTTTTTTAACGCAACCCAATTTTCCAAATTATTAAGTAATTTTTTACGAGCGCTATATGGTCATAATTTGCACTGTTGGCTTGTTCACCTTAATACCTATCAGATGTTATGTATTGTTGCAGTAATGTAGTGGTTTTGATTTCCTAATTTGATGTTATTGTAAAATAAACGCAATCATGGTTTTAGCAAAGATTCACGAGTTTTTATTGTTAATGAATACTTAAGAACAAGATTATTTTTTGTGTGTCAAGAGGGTTTGGGGTAGATTATACAGGTGTTCGTATTCCAAACAAGTCTAAAATTCACAGTTTTGTTAAAAATTTTACAAAATAGGTTCTGTAGGAAACAGAAAACATAACAGAAGGCGGACTGTACTGAATGATAAAGTGATGAAGAATGTAAAGGTTAGATTAAAAATTATCCTAAGAAACCTATACAAATTTTGAAATCACAAAAAATAGCCTACACACGTCTGAAAACTTGACCACTCTTTCAAACAACAACACCTCTTGACAAAAGAAATGATCTTGCTCTCAGCTAATCTTCAAGAGTAATCACTTTTGATATTTGCTGAAAACCGTGATTTCGTTTATTTCACAATAACATCAAATTATGAAATCAAAGCCACTATATTATTGCAACAATACATACCATCTGATAAATATTGAAGTGAACAAACTGATCATGCAAATTATGACCATACAGCGGTAGAAAATGATTTATTTAAATTAGGTTATGTTCTATTTACCGGTAGGCATACTTCATAGTTACTACATGTCTAGGTTCTGATATCGACCAGGTTTGTGGTTAGGTGTAGGAAGCTGCCTTCTAAGTAGGTTATGTTCTCTTTAATGGCAGGCAATTACCATCAGTCACTACATGTCTAGGTTCTGATATCGACCAGGTTTGTGGTTAGTGTAGGAGCCCGCTGCCTTCTAGGTTATGTTCTCTTTACCGGTAGGCATTCACCAATCTAGTCACCACATGTCTAGGTTCTGATATCGACCAGGTTTGTGGTTAGTGTAGGAGCCCAGCTGCCTTCTAGGTTATGTTCTCTTTACCGGTAGGCAATTCACCACTCCCTAGTCACTACATGTCTAGGTTCTGATATCGACCAGGTTTGTGGTTAGGTGTAGGAGCCCAGCTGCCTTCTAGGTTATGTTCTCTTTACCGGTAGGCAATTCACCACTCCTAGTCACTACATGTCTAGGTTCTGATATCGACCAGGTTTGTGGTTAGGTGTAGGAGCCCAGCTGCCTTCTAGGTTATGTTCTCTTTACCGGTAGGCAATTCACCACTCCCTAGTCACTACATGTCTAGGTTCTGATATCGACCAGGTTTGTGGTTAGGTGTAGGAGCCCAGCTGCCTTCTAGGTTATGTTCTCTTTACCGGTAGGCAATTCACCACTCTAGTCACTACATGTCTAGGTTCTGATATCGACCAGGTTTGTGGTTAGGTGTAGGAGCCCAGCTGCCTTCTAGGTTATGTTCTCTTTACCGGTAGGCAATTCACCACTCCCTAGTCACTACATGTCTAGGTTCTGATATCGACCAGGTTTGTGGTTAGGTGTAGGAGCCCAGCTGCCTTCTAGGTTATGTTCTCTTTACCGGTAGGCAATTCACCACTCCTAGTCACTACATGTCTAGGTTCTGATATCGACCAGGTTTGTGGTTAGGTGTAGGAGCCCAGCTGCCTTCTAGGTTATGTTCTCTTTACCGGTAGGCAATTCACCACTCCCTAGTCACTACATGTCTAGGTTCTTTACACGTCAACCAAACCTGATTTTGAAGACAAGAAAATGTGTTCTAACGAAGTCGGAACATAACTAGTATTATGTTACGAAACCTGACTATAAAGCTAACATATGGCAACGTATTCTAGCTTAGAATTTAATTAGTTGAAAATTTAAAATATTATGCCTATTTCATGTAATGTAAATCAATAGCAATAAATATTAAAATCAAAAATAATTATTTAAAGGTTGGACTGTCAGGGATTGAACTAGCCGGTTAAGGTGACATCTAACATTATTTTGAACACGTATGTCATTATGAAAACGCTAAATACTGTTATATTAGTAAATTTGTATAACAAAAATGTTGCCATCACAGGAAAAACATTAAAATGGTTAATGTATTGTGAGAACGCTTATTTATCAAATTAGTAGGCCTATTGCGTTTTATCTTTCCTATATACTTTTAAGTTATTTCAAAAAATGTCTCATTAAAATTATGGTTACATGGTTTTTTGTTAATCAAAATGTGTTTAGTTTCACGTTTATCATTCAACTTAATGTGACTATTTAAAACATGATCAATAAAGTAGATTGTTAAGAGAAGTAATATTTTACTAAACGAGAAATATTTTGATTTAAGTCAGTTTTTCATGTGGAAAGAGGTCATTACCCTTGAACTTCATACTAGAGCTTGTCACACAATGTTAGCAAAATGTCCCTAATAACCTCTTTCTTGGAAGACACCAACATAACCTAACCTGGGTCTATTACAATATGCTAATGATTCAGTTCTTACCGACAACTCAGCTTGGATATCAGCCATACAAAAAAATCTACTCATGATAAACCTTTATTTTTATAGCATGATCTACGAATCACTATAAAAACCAAAAATAAAACACAGGAGAGAAGATTATTAGAAGAACTAATCACTTCACCAAGCCACTGAAAGGAAACCGCGCGCGCTCAAATATTCACTAGATATATACAGACTAACACCCAAAGGTCGGAAAGTAATGAACTTAACACGAGCTTCAGACTTTAAGACCCAGCTGAGAACTAACACAACCCCGCACACATGTGCACCGCCATTTTGAATCAGTGGGTGGGGTGGGGGTGCTGACGTCACCAGCCCAGACTACCATCAACGGCCTTGGTTGGCCTACATTCTCTTACTACATTTTATCATGAGTAATCATTTTTACTATGGATTTCTGGGTTTTAATTTAGTTTAAACTGTTATAAATCTGCGAAAAATTTCCAAAAGATGCGGATGCTCTGTGAAATCTGCAAATACTAGGTGTATTTTTAAAACTCCCTCTGGTTTCCCTCAAATCCCTCCCGGTTCCCCCCAAGCCGCGATCAATATACCCTTGTGACGTAGACGGAGTGCCTAGTACGAGATCTGCAGGCGTCATTGAGATACCAGACCACTCTAGCGGCGATTTTACAACCAACTCAGTCACTAGCGCTCCAGTGGCTTTTCCCGTACCATCAAAGTTATTAGGTCAATAACATTGTTAATCTGTGGCAACCGAGTTGGACAAGGCTGATTGTTAACTTAATTCTGTCTTCATTGCAATTGAGCTGAATAATTGATTGTGTCATTCTTAGTTGTTTTGTTCGAGAGGGACTTAATGAATTCGCTTTTTCTTTGGAAGAGGGGTTTAAGTTGTATAGTAGGCCTATGTTTTTTTCTTGAGATTTTAAACAAGTTAAATATGATTTCTGTTAGGAAGCGTTCAAATTTTGCGCTAGTGTTTCGAACATTTAGTTTGCCTTGTAACGAGGTTAATATAAATATGTTCAGTTATAGACTAAAACCTTTACTGTAACACAATATAAAGCCCTGTCGGCCAAATATATGAGGAGTTTTATTTTTAAATTATAAAGTAAAATAGATTGGAGTTGATATAAAAAATACAGCAAAATTCACATTTTTTGAATCGTTGTAGCTTTAAACAGTTACCATACCTTACAATTAATACTCAACTTTAAAATTAATTAAATTTTTTGACGATGCTTATTAAATGAATTTGATATACGGATTAGGTTATATTGATACTCAAAGAACCAAAACCTATGTCGAGTGCTAAACCTTACTAACCGATTTCGCGATAAAGGAAATTGCAAACATTGACTTGAAACCTTTGAGCCTAGCAGGTATTTCATTGAACTAAGTGTTCGTTTTGTATTTGGGATTCAAAACTTATGTGTTCTGTCATAATTGAAATAAAACCTTTGGGTTAACCACAATGCAAAACAGTATTTAATCGTATAATACGTTCCGACTATTTTATGATAATCATCATCAGATGTATAAAGAATAAAAAAGAAAATAAAATAATTTTATACATAAAAGAAAAATGAATTGAAACTAATAATAATTTTAAATTTTAGACAAATGTAGAATAAGTAATTGTGTTAATGTTTAATATTTTATTGTTATTTGAAAAGTAACATTTTTAGATAGGATTTAATGTACATTTGTATTTAGCTGGTAGATAGCATGTACTGTAGGACGTACCTTGTAGATATTGTGAATAGCTGGGTGTCGGGTATGCTAGCCTTGTTGCCAAGGGCTTAGCTTACCAGTATAAGTTAAAAGTAAGGTCATGGGGGACAGATTGGTTGGAGCTTGGTTAGAGACAGATCAGAGAGGTCTTGGACAGTGTTTGGGAATCGGCTTTTGAGCAAGCCGAGCTTGATGGTGTTGGTAGGGTAAGTTTTGTTAAGTTTAGTTTCTTTGTATTTTAGGATAAGCGTTAGGTTTTGTTAGTTTTGTCTGATTTAAAGGATATGAATGAGTAATAATAAATAGCATGCGATAATCTTACAGTAGTACCAGTTTAATAATCCGAGTTACGCCTCAAAATGCAAGACAGTGACGCTTTCCATTGTTTTGCACTACGCCCCCAAAAATGTGGTATAACGATGCGTTCCCGTTTATACTACACAAATAAACCTTTACATAAATAGAAATCTACTGGAATTGTCTGAGATTTGAAATAAAATGCCTGCAGAATGAGCAATATAAAGACTCTGTATTGTTTTGTTCGAGGGGACTTAATGAATTCGCTTTTCTTTGGAAGAGGGGTTTAAGTTGTATAGTAGGCCTATGTTTTTTTCTTGAGATTTTAAACAAGTTAAATATGATTTCTGTTAGGAAGCGTTCAAATTTTGCGCTAGTGTTTCGAACATTTAGTTTGCCTTGTAACGAGGTTAATATAAATATGTTCAGTTATAGACTAAAACCTTTACTGTAACACAATATAAAACCCTGTCGGCCAAATATATGAGGAATTATAAAGTAAAAGATTGAGTTGATATAAAAATACAGCAAAATTCACATTATTTGAATCGTTGTAGCTTTAAACAGTTACCATACCTTACAATTAATACTCAACTTTAAAATTAATTAAATTTTTTGACGATGCTTATTAAATGAATTTGATATACGGATTAGGTTATATTGATACTCAAAGAACCAAAACCTATGTCGAGTGCTAAACCTTACTAACCGATTTCGCGATAAAGGAAATTGCAAACATTGACTTGAAACCTTTGAGCCTAGCAGGTATTTCATTGAACTAAGTGTTCGTTTTGTATTTGGGATTCAAAACTTATGTGTTCTGTCATAATTGAAATAAAACCTTTGGGTTAACCACAATGCAAAACAGTATTTAATCGTATAATACGTTTCGACTATTTTATGATAATCATCATCAGATGTATAAAGAATAAAAAGAGAAAATAAAATAATTTTATACATAAAAGAAAAAATGAATTGAAACTAATAATAATTTTAAATTTTAGACAAATGTAGAATAAGTAATTGTGTTAATGTTTAATATTTTATTGTTATTTGAAAAAGTAACATTTTTAGATAGGATTTAATGTACATTTGTATTTAGCTGGTAGATAGCATGTACTGTGGGACGTACCTTGTAGATATTGTGAATAGCTGGGTGTCGGTATGCTAGCCTTGTTGCCAAGGGCTTAGCTTACCAGTATAAGTTAAAATAAGGTCATAGGGGACAGATTGGTTGGAGCATTGGGAACAGATCAGAGAGAGGTCTTGGACAAGTGTTTGGGAATCGGCTTTTGAGCAAGCCGAGCTTGATGGTGTTGGTAGGGTAAGTTTTGTTAAGTTTAGTTTCTTTGTATTTTAGGATAAGCGTTAGGTTTTGTTAGTTTTGTCTGATTTAAAGGATATGAATGAGTAATAATAAATAGCATGCGATAATCTTACAGTAGTACCAGTTTAATAATCCGAGTTACGCCTCAAAATGCAAGACAGTGACGCTTTTCCATTGTTTTGCACTACGCCCCAAAAATGTGGTATAACGATGCGTTCCCGTTTATACTACACAAATAAACCTTTACATAAATAGAAATCTACTGGAATTGTCTGAGATTTGAAATAAAATGCCAGAATGAGCAATATAAAGACTCTGTATTGTTCTCTAATACTTTACAAAGAATTCCAATATTCAAAACATGTTTTGAAAATACACAATTTTCGATTAATCATTCTGGAATTTGATTTAAAATGTTCACACAGTTATGTATTGGCAGTCAGAGGTCACCATGTTTTCTACTGAAATTTATTTCATCGTGTAATTGCCGTTTGATCTTTACAAATTGTAAGTTACTATTAAAAACAAATATCGTTGTAAAGGTATAATCAACGTATTGCCTAAAACACACGGAAAATTACCTTTTACCTATGATTCAAGTTTAAAGGATTACATTATACATCATTACACCTTTTGAATACTGCTTTAAATTACTTAATTGTAAAATTCAAATTTTAGATAATATAAACCATTATTATACGGAAGGAAAACTTTGCAATACTAGTGCACATTCGAAATAGCATATTATTAAATACATATTAACAAACTCTACCTCAAACAGATTACCCATCATTTCCCACCAGGAAAGAAATGTTCATCTCACTAAGTTAAAACAATGTTATAAAGCTTTATTTATATGATTATTTTTTAACTTTGTATTGTAATATCTTAGTAGAGATAAAAAATGTTCTTTGCGTCGTTAATATGTAATTCCCTTTATTTTGTGGTGCCACAAGGGGTTTGCAATTTAAACTTGAGGGCCTCCTCCCCGGTTTTTGGGTGGGGGTGGGTTACGCAAAGTACGTCAGAACAAACTTCATAATCCTATATCCCCAAAGGGTTCCAAACATCTTTCCTTTTTCAAAAGCTAAGGGTGGGGGCATTTAAAACTCACCCTGTATGTAAAGTAATAATAATAATAATCATGATAATGGACCACTAAGTCTGAGGCCGAATGCCAAACAGACTGTGAACATAGCGAATAATAGTAACAAATTGCCAAGGAAATTCGATTCACGCATACAAGCAGCGCTTTTATAGCTGCGTGTCGGCCTGGTTTTGCAATAAATATGTTGAGCAGGGGTTGATTTTGTTGCAACTCCGGTATATGTTATGAGTGATAGAGTTTATTCTGTACAAAACAATGCATGAGCACGCGAATAGCATTAGGACCTATCCTGTAAATAAGTAGCCTAAGCTTTGGCAGGTTAGTGAGTGAGACTTGAGCAAAGCAACACTCAGTGCTGCCTTGGACTTGAGTGTTACTCACTACTTAGAGTCAAACAACAGTTTTACCGTGAACACATTAAAACATTTAATAATTCAATAGAATAGTACTTTTGAAAAGAGTATGACAAGGTAAATGAGTAAGACAAAGAGTTAAAATGCTACCAATAGATACTTTATATCAAACAATTTTACCTACAATTATGATCTTGACTATTGAATTCTTTAAAGTACCCAACTGCATTATGTTCGATTTTTCCGTTTCTAGAGTGTAAATCTAATTTTTCATTTGTAACATACAGTTTATGAGAGCAGACAACTATTTCAACTATACAACTTTTAATATATTTCATAAACGCCAAAGTTTTTTGTTACATTCAAAATCTGATAAAAATTGGAAAGTCTATAGCAACGTATATTTGTTTCGTTCTTTTGTAACCTTAAAATTTAACATAGAAAATTTTGCAACCACTTTAGAAGCACGTGTTTTGTAAAATATAGGATTAGTGCGAATAAGTCTTTTAAGGCAGGTGAGTTTTACAACAACCTATTCAACCCTGTTCTATTCTTTTACTCTATTAGTTTTGGGAGTCTGTATAAAATAGCTAAATTTGTAGTTTCTGAATTGATAACACTAAATACTAGACATTAAATTTCAAATTAAATACAAAGAGTTTAACTTACTTCTGATCAAGTTCTATTATTTTGATTTTTTACGTTTGAATTATTTACAGTAGCAATCACACTGTATAGAGCTTTGAAACTACCATTGTCAGTCGATATTCTGCTCCAAATCTTTATTCATGATAAACAAAGTCGCCTCAGAAGGGAGAATGTATTCAGAACGCATTGCGGTCGGATCTACACCATAAGCCAGTTATATTACTTGGAAAATCTTGTCTCAAGCAAGAATCTCGTTCCTCGTCTCTCCGTCTCGAAAATCGAATTCTCGAGCTGTTGCGCTTAGATAAACCGAATTTAGTTCCGACAAAAAGTACACAATTTCATTTGGCAAGTTTTCCTTGGATGTCGCGTGAACGAGCTCATTTCCTGAAGAAGGGAAAACTGCGCTGTTGAAATCACCTTAGCGCCAACCGTTCCATGCAATGTTGCGTTATCAGTAAGAAATATGATCACTAAATCACTATTTAAGATGTCGACCACTCATGGGGTATTTTAAGGCTAATATGTGGTGAAAGTGAGTGTGATGAGTGTTAGTAATGAGTTATGAGGTGTAGTCTTGTTACAAACTAAGGCCGACTCTTCCTTAGAATGGGTCATTAGTTAATAGCCCAATGACCAATGGAAATACAAGGACCAATGGCTTAACGTGACTTCCGAACCACGCAGGAGATGGTCTGATATTACTAAACGATGGTGGGAGTTGATGCGGGTATCATCAGGTGATCACTGAGACTATCTGAACCGCTTAAGACCTATATCATCCTCACAACCTGACCTCCATGAAGCTGGATTACAGGACCACGCCACGAGTCCCAGTCAATATATAATATATCAGATGCTGAACGATATTATGTAGCGTAACCTCTAAAAAGGCTAAACATTTAATGGCCATCATTCCGTGTCCACGGTAATAAGTCAATGTACGAGTAATAACTATCGAGCAAATTTTATCAGTCATATAACAAAACCACGTTTTAAAAATGCGTCTAAAAATATGAGCCGATTTCACCGAAGAGAGTAAAGGAAATGCACCGGATATGTGAGTAACCTAAAGTAAACATTGCTATCGTGTTTGTAGAAACAAGCAATAGCTAGTTGTATATCAGACAATCTGCAGTGAATCGCGAGCAAACAGAGAGTTGTAAAACTCATTCAGTAGGCCTTGTGATGTTCAAACACACACTTGCTCTTTTATTTCTCGCTGTGGTGAGTTTTTGCAACCGAAACCTTGATTGTTTTACAATAGATAGATAATGGTAGAACTGATAGTTTCAAGGGTGAAGGACGGTAACTTTAAAGTTTTGAGAAGGATGGGACATTGTATGCCGTTGAGGTAGAGGACTAGGAAAACCATCACGTATCTCAGATTGTGATATCTTTTTAATAACTATCAAGTGGTATAGGTTTAGGATGTCCGCGTTTGCCGTAGTAATTTAAATTTAGGTATCTAGTATAAGATTGGCTATTTGTTGTTTTGAACTCATATTTTGGATTGCCTAGACGAAAGAATATGGCAAATAGGGTTCATTATCAAATTCAAAATTCAAATTCAAATTCTTTATTAACAACATTTGATGTAATACATTTAGTTGCAGGTCACTTGTACATAAAATGCTTAAAAATATATTTCAATAACACACAATTATTATTGCAATAAGTAATTACTATAAAATGTAATAAATCAAAATTTTTACAAAAATTTTGTCAAAATTGAGACATTTTTCCCACTATGAAGTGCTCAAAGCTCCGACAGACTATAAAGAACCCTGAGACAGATAACGCCGAAGTCGATGTTTGAAAATGTTTAAATTTGGTGATTAATCTCAGTTGGAAGTTTATTGAATAAATTTGGCCCACGATAAAAAATTGAGTTCCTACAGATTTCTAAATTAAAAATATGATGTGATGTTAAAAATGATTTATTTCTTGTGTTTAAATTGTGACGCACATTTCTGAAGCTACTTTGATTTTGAAAAATATAAATCGAAACAAAATAGATTATGAGCGAGGGTACGGTTAAAACGTTCTCTGTCTCAAAGTGCCCTCCACAGCTATCAGCCCAACCAAGTCCCCAGACAATCCTTAGAGCTCTCTTCTGAAGATTATATACCATTGATAGCACATAACTCAAATAAAAAACCCCGGTGCTACATTTTCCAACTATGCTGGATAAAAAGATACGGTGTAACACAAATGTTTAATTTTGTCTTCACGTTGGTTCAAATTAGATCCTTGACATTCTCAAGGATATAGCACTGTAAAACGCAAACTAATCACGAGTAAACTAGAGCTATGTTTCTTTCAACTACTGTTAACCTATAAAACCTCTAAAATATAAAACTTTTGACTGGGATTCGTGGCGTGGTCCGTTAATCCAGCTTCATGGAGGTCAGGTTTTGAGGATGATATAGGTCTAAAGCGGCTCAGATAGTCTCAGTGATCATCTGATGATACCCGCATCAACTCCCACCATCGTTTAGACATATCAGAACATCACCTGCGTGATTCGGAAGTCACGTTAAGCCGTTGGTCCCTGTATTTCCATCGGGCTATTAACTATGACCCATTCTAAGGAAGAGTCGGCCTTAGTTTGTAACAAGACTACACCTCATAACTCATTACCACCATTCCACATCCTTCACCACATATTTGCCTTAAAATACCCTCATGAGAGTGGTCGGTATCTCAAATAGTGATATAGTGAACCATTTTATAAGTTAAGTTAAAACATTTTCTCCGACTCCAAGCTAAAAATAAAAATGTGAATGATACGAATTGAAACTGGATACTATCGGATTGTCAGTGTTGGATACCAGTGAAGTGACTACTGACTACTACAGGCCACTGGACCTGTGTTCCAGGGGCTACACTTGCGCGCTTCTCACAGCCAGTTCTGTTCGCAGGTGACGCGCGGGGTGCCCGCCCCCGAGGCCACCTCCAACCTGCCTTCCATGCTCACCATCAGCAGTGAGGACGAACTCGGCCTCTACTCCAAGAAATGGCGTGAGTAAGCACCAGGAAACACAAACAATCTGTCGTCAAGCGTTTGTTTGCTAACCAAAATTCTTGCCATGTCTGTAAACACATTGCAAATGTAAATAATTTTAAATATCTTGGAGTAATGTTTGATAATAGTTTAGATGGGATGCTCATATATAGAATAACCAAACTCCGGAAGTTCATATACATGTTTGCATTCTCAATCAAATTTTAACGTTTGACTTGCTAAAAACTGTGTACTATGCCTATGTACAATCTCTGTTACAATAGGGAATCATTGCTTGGGGAGGTGCCTTCAAAACAAAACAAAGATTAGAGATAACTCAAAATTTATAATAAAGACAACATTACAGAAACCTATTAGGTATCCAACAGACCTTTTTTGACGAATTTTTAGTGTTTAAAATTACACAGCTTTATGTACGAGTCTTAACAATATTTATTCATAAAAATAAAGACAACAACTTTTCAAAATAAATCATAAGTAATGATACCAGGAATTCAAGGCTTGTAGGAGTCAATATGCCACAGGCTTACAAAATTATCAATTCTACTAATTCATTTTACATTGCTCATCACTTATACAAAACTACCAACGGATCTAAAAAACACCAACAATATAAGGCCCCAGCTTTACAAAATGAAAATCAATCAATGGTTATTGCAAGTTGACATACACACTGTCAATGATTATATTAATTCGAACTACTTATACTCGTGATTCAAAATTTAACATCCCAAATGTAATGTATAGCTTAGCATAAATCACTTTTTGTTAAATTCAAATTGTACATCAATTATACCATCATTATTTAATTAGAAACCTTAAGAAATAATTGCACAATCAAAATTACATAATTATATTTTAATACAGACTAACAAACCCTCCCTCACACAGGTAATTTTACTTATGAGGGAGACTATTTCCATAATCATAAATTTATAACAATGTAATTAGGCTATATTAATTTAAAAGTGTATTTTTAAAGATTTTACTGTAAATATCAATTTGGAAATAAATTATTTATTATTATTATTAAACTATCTCTTTAGGCAATGGTTGGTATGTAGATAGAAAATGGTTTTGGAAAGGCTTTATTGTTTAAAATGGGTTTTACATTCGAAAAGTAAGAACAATTTATTGCTGAACGGTTTGTACTTTCCTGTGTTTAATATCATAGTATTGCTACGAACTTAGTAGTTTATTATTCGACATAAGTCTTGTTGTCCTTTTGAGAGTATGCTTTGAAACATTTGTTGGCTAGCAGAATGGTCATTGAATCTGTTTGATACTTATACAGGTTTTTTCAAACACAACTCAACTCGTAAGTCATTTGTACAAGCAATATAATATGTTCATAAATTTGTAGAACAGATCTGTTCGCTCAAATATCAATAAGTTTTCTGTATTTTTGCAGCAATATTATGATTTTGATTTCGAAATGCCCTGTGCTATCCAAGATACATTGTGGATTGTACAATCACGGTTTTAGAAATTATCAAAGATTATTTATTGTTAAAATACTGAAGAACAAGATCATTTTTGTGTCTAGATGTTTTAGTTCAATATTGCAGGTGTGAGTAACCTATTTACTTTTCAAAACTTTGAATGCTTTTAGGGGATCCCTCTTTAAAGGGAATTTCCAAACCGATCCCGACATTATCCAACATTTCTTCATTCAGCGCAGTTCACCTTCTGTTGTGTGATTGCGTAACACCCTATACTTAAAGCCTGGTAAAAAGTAATTGTTTATAAAATTATATTTGAACATGACCTAAAATTATAGTAAAAGTATGTTTCATTACAGCTTGTTTAGCTTTTTAGTTAAACATAAAACGGCAAAGGCGGTGATTATAAAGGTTGCTACTGCTGGATATGGACGTAATAATAGTTAATACTGCCGGAGAGAATGTAATGTCATATTTTGTATTTATTAATTGTACGTAATTGAGTAGAAAATTATCCTCCGTTGATTATCTGTTCAGCGAAGTGAAAGTCACAGCAGGAATTTTCCCGTTCATTAAAATAACTGTCTCTCACTTTAAAAATTATACATGTATTTGATCTTATAACTACACGAGTTTTCATAAAATGTGCGAAGTTTAAATTAGTTTGTTCAAAGCCATCAATTAAGGAAACGAGCGAGATGATGTGCATGTAATGTTCGTCATTAGGTACCGTCAGTTCCACCTACGGTTTAATTAAATGATCTGTTATCAGCCAAGCCACATCGCCATGTTAGCGGATTATTAAACTTCTCCTGAATTTATCAACAGCTATTCATTCATTCACGTTGTTTAATCAAATTAATCGTTCATATGTACTTAGAAGTGGTATATTTTATAAGTATTATTAATTACAATGTTAAAATATTCCAATATACATTACGTTTTATGGAAGAAAGAATTTAAGATCTTTAACACCACCCGCTAACATTAATATTTTAATGACATTTTGTTATACATCTTTGGGCTTATGTATGGTACAACCAAAGCAGTTTCTCAAGTTTATGTTTATTCGAGTGCGTCTTGTCCTTGTTCTTTATTGAGAAGTCACTGTACACCCTCACTCTCTAACAAACTAAAATTTGGCCAGACAACGAAGAGTTAAAACAACTTGAACTATACAAGAAGAAAGATATTTGAATAGAAAGCCTTTATAGCGCCTTAATAACTTGTATATAACCTTTATAGTGACTAACAACAAGGCCGGCTTTAATTTTGAACTATCTTGATTTCTAAATCCAAATAGAAAAATGATAATACCTGTTTAACCACATGACGAATAGTTTCGTCGTTTGTATTAAAGATTGTTGGTGATGTGTGTGCCAGATCTGACACCTGTGCAGATGTGTACGTTGATGGGTCACCAAATGACCATCGCACAGCCTCTGCTGGACATCAACCACCCCTAGTCGCACACCTACCTTCCATCGGCGAGATGGCCATGTCTGACGCTGTCATGATCTGCGAGAAGGTATGATACACTTAGGTCGTCAGTTCCACCTACGGTTTAATTAAATGATCTGTTATCAGCCAAGCCACATCGCCATGTTATGATTATTAAACTTCTCCTGAATTTATCAACAGCTATTCATTCATTCACGTTGTTTAATCAAATTAATCGTTCATATGTACTTAGAAGTGGTATATTTTATAAGTATTATTAATTACAATGTTAAAATATTCCAATATACATTACGTTTTATGGAAGAAAGAATTTAAGATTTCTTTAACACCACCCGCTAACATTAATATTTTAATGACATTTTGTTATACATCTTTGGGCTTATGTATGGTACAACCAAAGCAGTTTCTCAAGTTTATGTTTATTCGAGTGCGTCTTGTCCTTGTTCTTTATTGAGAAGTCACTGTACACCCTCACTCTCTAACAAACTAAAATTTGGCCAGACAACGAAGAGTTAAAAACAACTTGAACTATACAAGAAGAAAGATATTTGAATAGAAAACCTTTATAGCGCCTTAATAACTTGTATATAACCTTTATAGTGACTAACAACAAGGCCGGCTTTAATTTTGAACTATCTTGATTTCTAAATCCAAATAGAAAAATGATAATACCTGTTTAACCACATGACGAATAGTTTCGTCGTTTGTATTAAAGATTGTTGGTGATGTGTGTGCCAGATCTGACACCTGTGCAGATGTGTACGTTGATGGGTCACCAGATGACCATCGCACAGCCTCTGCTGGACATCAACCACCCCCTAGTCGCACACCTACCTTCCATCGGCGAGATGGCCATGTCTGACGCTGTCATGATCTGCGAGAAGGTATGATACACTTAGGTCGTTGGTTGTACAGTGACGGGGGTTTAGAGGGCAAGGGGAATTTAAAACTGTGAATATACTCATATGTATTGATTATTTGGAATGTTTGTTTGGGTCAAGTGGCCAAATAATTATAAAGGTGTTAGGCGAAAGTAAGTTGTAGAAAAAAAAGTTGTTCTGAAATAACATTACATGTTACTAATGAAAAGTGATGAGAAATATGATAAAAATAGAATATTTAATAGACAGGTCAAAGTCAAAAATTGTTTAAATTTGAAGGAATGAAGAGAACAAAGTATCCTTGAAATTATTGTTCAAAATTAATCAAGTTATACTTATGTATTCTTCATTCCTTCAAATCACCATAGTATTATTTTTAAAAGTAGATTTTATCTTACCTAGTTGGTTAAAATATATAATAGTGGTAAGTACGAAATTTTATAGTTTAAAATATTATTATTGCATACATTATCCATTTATTTTGAGATCAAAACACTATGGACT
This sequence comes from Matsumurasca onukii, assembly GCA_018831715.1. Lineage (NCBI taxonomy): Eukaryota > Metazoa > Arthropoda > Insecta > Hemiptera > Cicadellidae > Matsumurasca > Matsumurasca onukii. The sequence continues at coordinate 28,664,023 of CM032062.1, read as the reverse complement.
TTTGGGTATTGGGTATTATATCGTTTTCTGGCGAGAAGGCTACGTAAGTATGGCAGTGATAACATGAAAGTATCAAGCTAACCCTATGACCTGTGTAGGTTTAGGGTGAGTGTTTTTAAGAACATCTCTCGTAAGGTAGAATCAGGTAACAGCTACCCAAAATCCCTTTGGTGGTGGGGAGTTTTCTCAAAGGTTTAAAGTTTTAAAAAACTTCAATGCCATCGTATTTTTATGAAATTTGTAATACATACGTATTTTAACAATACATATAAATAAAACTAAAACTTATGAAAATCCCTTGAGTTTTCACTATGGCAGCGGAATAAATAGTCCTATTTCAATAAAATTTGAAATTTTTATCGCTTCAAGATATGGAATAAAATTTGCAGGAGAAGAATACTTAAGTCTGAAGCCGAAGGCGAAGCAAGGTTGTTAGCCTACAAACAGCCTGAATGCCGAAGCGAGACTGTGAACGGAGCAAATTAGAGGAACAAATTGCGGTAAAAAATGACAAAGGAAATTCGACTTAATCACGCCAGCGGCGCTTTGCGCCTGCGTGTCGGCCTGGTTTATCGTTCGGCGTAATTATTTAGGTACGCGACTCACTAGAGCGTATACTCAGTAGTAGGAGAGTGGAGTTGTATAGTAATTGGATTTTGTAGGGTAGACTACACCTTTGATAGACTAACTCGCAAGCGAGTGACCTAGATTTGAACTGTACCCGATTTAATTATATAAACCAAATTAAGGCAAAGCTACAACTACTAACACTATTCTGTATATCATGCTTGCTCACAATAAATCCAAGGGAAAACTATATGAAATTCAACTAACAAACATTTTATAAGCTGAGAAGTGTCAGAACACTTATTTAAAAACGTTAGAAAATTTGTAGAGTAAAAGGTTATGGGGAGTAGTTAATTTACAACACAATAATACGAACTTTTCAGTCACTTCAGAACTTCTCAGGCAGGAGATCAATTGGTCAACTCGTTGCCAAATTCGATCAAAAGTCCCCAAATGCCGAAGGCTTTCAAAGCTGGTCTGAAACAAATCTTGGTCACAAAAGCGTTTTACAGTATAGACGAGTTCACGGCACATAACTGGGAGACCCCGGAAATCACCGACTTACAATAGGGCTAGAGTGGAATAATTCGAATGAATGGGAGATAGGAATGAACAAAATGTATGTTTGAATGATACTTCGATGGCAGAATGCGTGGAAATCCTTAGTCTAAACAAATGACGATTGCATAACATGTCAATATGTTTCCGCGATAAACTATTTATTTAATAAGTATATCAATGTTATACACGAGCATGCACCCTACATTGTAACAACCCTTTATACCTTATAGGTGCTGAACGACGCCAAGGGACGCACAGCGACTGTGACGACAGTGGTGGAAGAGACAAGGCAAGAGTACTCGGTGCCCAGGAACTTCCTGTTCGACGACGAGTTCGAGATGCTGACAGATGACCTCATGGACAAGATGGGCTTCAGTGACGACGAGATGCAAGGCGCCATCCTGGATAACGAGAAAGCTATCAAAGTCTTCGCTAACGAGGTTGGTTCTACCACAGACAAAAGAAACTCTCAGCAAAGGTCTATTTTCGTTATAAAGTAAAGTCTAGTTCAGTCACTAAATCCATTACCGAGTGAGGATACCGAGGTCTGAGGACTGAGAAGTGCACACTCTCAATGCGTCCACTCTACACCAATATATATGCCACCAATGCGATATGACAATGCTAACTTTTAACACTTCAAGTAGTTTTCCTTGCTGTGGACCAGCTGAATTGAAATTCTGTACACGCAATACTTTCTAAGGTATTGATACATGCATTAATCCATATACACCCTAGATGCATTTCTATAGTCAAGAGTTTTAATTACAGACATTTAAAATTTTCCACCCACTTTATTTTTCTGGAAAATCAATGTATTTACAATAATTAAAACATATTTCACAATACAATTGGTATTTTCAGAACAAAGGCCAAGGTTCCTCCCAGCTCCGGCCGTGAAGCTGCCTCCCTCTCCCCAGGCCTACAATAGCCGAGAAGCTGGGCAGAGTTCACTCCGCTTAATCCGTCTCTGAACACACTTGTTCACATTTAGGCCCAATACAAACTTGAAACCATTTGATGTAGATAAGAAACGAATTTAGACATTTTTTATAAATAAACCATTAATATTTAGGTTAAACATTTTTTGTTGAACTTTTTTTCAAACCTTATGCGAGTATATCCTACTGTTTAAGCATAATTGTTTTCAACTTAATACGTTTGTCAATATGTATCATGGCTGAATGGAATCTTGTGAAAATTAAGTACACTAGCCATTTTGCGCGAAAAATTGGGTTGATGATATCTTGCAATAGAACCGTTCATTTAAATTTGTATAAAATTTGAAAATGAAACAACTGAATTGGTAATCAAAAGTGTATCCCACATGTTTCGGCTATTTGAAAGCTATTTTCTAGTGGTACGAGTAGAGAAACATTTTGATTGCCAATTCAGTTGTTTCATTTTCAATCAGTGGTCGTCATGAATAACATTTAAATTTGTGGACACAGGCCTTTAGTTAACTGCCTGATATAACGTAATTTTCTTACGTTCAGCACTGTGTTGTGGCGTACAACAATACACACGTGTCGAATCAAAAACAAGATTGAGAATGCAGTTAAACACATAAGTCAAGCAAAACAATACAACTAAGCCATTATTTATACGATCGTTTGAGTTTAAATTAAAAGAGACAATTATCCAACAATCTTCTTTCAAAGTAGACAACGTTCAACTCTTTTCTCAGTAACAAAGTTTCACTTTCTAAACTTTTTAATTGCTTCTCAAAGTTTGATTCTCCTTTTCTTGGCAAGTTTTGAGCTGTTTTCCATTCAAGAAGGAAGTCAATAGATCAAAGCTATCTTTAACGAAAATTTGTTAAAAGGTACGGTACGTAAGTTAGATAAGTTTTGTTCCCTTGTTATCTTACGTTTTTATTGATAAGTTTGGTTCTGTCGACAAAAGATACTGTTTTATATAAAAAGAAGGTGTGTCCAACTTATGCTCAAGAATATGTTTAGTTGGCTACTGCGCATATATGTTTCAATGCTAGAAGTAATTGAGAGTTGATATGTAAGAGTAAATATGTTATCGTTTAAACAAACTTCTTACTTTTATACAAACAGTAAACTCAACTAAGATGTTTTGTCAAGTGTTATTCCCCGGTTGTCCTTTTATATTGCCTAAATTTGGCCAAAACACGTCCTGCCCATAGAATAACCAGTGGCTCAATATATGTGTAGTTTACTGGCCTGCTCTTTTCAAGAAAGAAAGGTTGCACAATCCTTATTTGACACTGCTGCTGATCCTGCTTTTTACATGATAACAATGTTCACTATCAGTTTAGTAAAATACATAAAAGTACCGTCATTTTTTTTAATGTTTCACTATATCACTATTTTAGATGCCGACCACTCATGAGGGTATTTTAAGGCAAATATGTGGTGAAGGATGAGTGCTGAGTGGTAGTAATGAGTTATGAGGTGTAGTCTTGTTACAAACTAAGGCCGACTCTTCCTTAGAATGGGTCATTAATTAACAGCCCAATGACCAATGGAAATACAAGGACAAACGGCTTAACGTGACTTCCAAACCACGCAGTTGATGGTTTGATATGTCTAAACGATGGTGGAGTTGATGCGGGTATCATCAGATGATCACTGAGACTATCTGAGCGCTTTAGACCTATATCATCCTCAAAACTTGACCTCCATGAAGCTGGATTACAGGACCACGCCACGAGTCCCAGTCAACTGCGTCGTTCTAAAAGCTAACTTGCAAAAAACTGCTACAAAGCGCGTTTACGAAACAAATTGATTTCATTTAAGACGTTCAAACA
>CM032062.1:28641186-28660016 GCA_018831715.1 Matsumurasca onukii | reverse complement strand
TCTTAGTCTTGCTTAGTCGAGCTATCTATTACAACCTAGGTTAATATAGTGTACAATTCAGTTGAGTTTAAGAGTGATGTTTGAAAAGCAACGTCAGGTGAATACTGTTGACAGCCGCTGCTGTGCGGTAACTAGGCGTGTTATCTTGATCAGTGAGCTGTTATCAAACAAGCTGTCACACACAGCTGACATCATACGTCACACATCTCAACATGTCAGACAAGTGCTGCCTTGCTTAGTCGAGCTATCTATTACATCCTAGGTTAATATAGTGTACAATTCAGTTGAGTTTAAGAGTGATGTTTGAAAAAACGTCAGGTGAATACTGCTGACAGCCGCTGCTGTGCGGTAACTAGGCGTGTTATCTTGATCAGTGAGCTGTTATCAAACAAGCTGTCACACACAGCTGACATCATACGTCACACATCTCAACATGTCAGACAAGTGCTGCCTTGCTTAGTCGAGCTATCTATTACAACCTAGGTTAATATAGTGTACATTTCAGTTGAGTTTAAGAGTGATGTTTGAAAAGCAACGTCAGGTGAATACTGCTGACAGCCGCTGCTGTGCGGTAACTAGGCGTGTTATCTTGATCAGTGAGCTGTTATCAGACAAGCTGTCACACACAGCTGACATCATACGTCACACATCTCAACATGTCAGACAAGTGCTGCCTTGCTTAGTCGAGCTATCTATTACACCCTAGGTTAATATAGTGTACATTTCAGTTCAGTTTAAGAGTGATGTTTGAAAAGCAACGTCAGGTGAATACTGCTTACAGCCGCTGCTGTGCGGTAACTAGGCGTGTTCTCTTGATCAGTGAGCTGTTATCAGACAAGCTGTCACACACAGCTGACATCATACGTCACACATCTCAACATGTCAGACAAGTGCTGCCTTGCTTAGTCAAGCTATCTATTACACCCTAGGTTAATATAGTGTACATTTCAGTTGAGTTTAAGAGTGATGTTTGAAAAGCAACGTCAGGTGAATAAGCTTACAGCCGCTGCTGTGCGGTAACTAGGCGTGTTCTCTTGATCAGTGAGCTGTTATCAGACAAGCTGTCACACACAGCTGACATCATACGTCACACATCTCAACATGTCAGACAAGTGCTGCCTTGCTTAGTCAAGCTATCTATTACACCCTAGGTTAATATAGTGTACATTTCAGTTGAGTTTAAGAGTGATGTTTGAAAAGCAACGTCAGGTGAATACTGCTGACAGCCGCTGCTGTGCGGTAACTAGGCTTGTTCTCTTGATCAGTGAGCTGTTATCAGACAAGCTGTCACACACAGCTGACATCATACGTCACACATCTCAACATGTCAGACAAGTGCTGCCTTGCTTAGTCAAGCTATCTATTACACCCTAGGTTAATATAGTGTACATTTCAGTTCAGTTTAAGAGTGATGTTTGAAAAGCAACGTCAGGTGAATACTGCTGACAGCCGCTGCTGTGCGGTAACTAGGCTTGTTCTCTTGATCAGTGAGCTGTTATCAGACAAGCTGTCACACAGCTGACATCATACGTCACACATCTCAACATGTCAGACAAGTGCTGCCTTGCTTAGTCAGCTATCTATTACACCCTAGGTTAATATAGTGTACATTTCAGTTCAGTTTAAGAGTGATGTTTGAAAAGCAACGTCAGGTGAATACTGCTTACAGCCGCTGCTGTGCGGTAACCAGGCTTGTTCTCTTGATCAGTGAGCTGTTATCAGACAAGCTGTCACACAGCTGACATCATACGTCACACATCTCAACATGTCAGACAAGTGCTGCCTTGCTTAGTCAAGCTATCTATTACACCCTAGGTTGTTACAGTGTACATTTCAGTTGAGTTAAGAGTGATGTTTGAAGCAACGTCAGGTGAATACTGCTACAGCCGCTGCTGCCAGTGGTAACTAGGCGTGTTATCTTGATCAGTGAGCTGTTATCAGACAAGCTGTCACACACAGCTGACATCATACGTCACACATCTCAACATGTCAGACAAGTGCTGCCTTGCTTAGTCAAGCTTATCTATTACACCCTAGGTTAATATAGTGTACATTTGTTGAGTTTAAGAGTGATGTTTGAAAAGCAACGTCAGTGAATACTGTTGACAGCCGCTGCTGTGCGGTAATCTTGGCTTGTTCTCTTGATCAGTGAGCTGTTATCAGACAAGCTGTCACACACAGCTGACATCATACGTCACACATCTCAACATGTCAGACAAGTGCTGCCTTTGCTAGTTTGGTTAATATAGTGTACAATTATATTTAAGTAATTTGACTGAAATTATTAACTTTCACCCTTTAAATATTTCAAAACTTTAATATTTTGAATTCTATTTAAAGCTGAACATCTTTAGGGCATTGAACGGCCTTCTGAAATTCACTCAGTGATAGGTAAGTACACACTATAAGAAGGTAAGTACAGTGGATTATACATATAGCGATCATGTAGTCATGTACTTAATACAACTTCAAACTTTGCACATTGTACGAACAATCTTATTTTGCGTCCGTTAAATTAATGTTACCCAAAAGGTTGAAACTATGAGAAAACATAATTTTTTAGATCACATACATTTGCTAGAAAACTCACATCTCGATTCAAAAACTCACAGTTTTAAATTTAAACCTGCAACCTGATTTGGACCACAAAGCCAATTTTTTTAAGGATTAGTCGTAGTCTGTACCTTTTCATGGTTAACAGCAAACTACATAACTACATACAACGTATATAACTCCTTGAAACAGTTGATATGTGTTCATTGAAGCTGTTGTACGTGATCTGGGAAACATTACTCATTTCACTGCATGGATTTATAACTTGAGCAGCGACAGCAAAGCCCAAGTCAGAACCAATCATTAGTCCTTGTCAAGGTGTGACAGCCAGGCCGTGACTCCACACACTTCCTCTCTATTCCTAACCAATCATTTGTTTACCAACAAACTCAATCCGAACAAAGTTTAGGCTGTTTACAGGATGTCTCATATCACCCGTATCCCACGGACATTTCTCGAAAACGTTTAACCAGTTTGGGTTAAATAAACAAAGAAAATGTTACGTTAAAATGACATAAACAGTAAGGGAATATTGTTTTTAGTTTGATGTATACAGAGTGTTCCAAAACTGAGGTTTAATCATACTGTATGCTTTATGTTTCTCATAAGCTCCTCTAGTTTTGAGGATATTGGTGATATAAGTATTCCAGTATATTCTTAATTTGTAGGCTATTTTACGGCCTCTTAAAAGTCAAACAACTGAGCAAACTGTATCAAACTAGGGGATGGAAACGCAACGAATACAAAATACGTTTTCAGCCTGAAATCATATGTCCCTGTCAGGCTAACAAATAATTTAAATGTGACACAATATTACGGTTTATTTTAACAGAACCCTCAAAATGGTGTACAAAACACATTCTTTTTTAATTGAAAGTATTTAAAACCCAGTACTTGAGTATTTGAATTATTTGATGATATTGAAAACTGAGATATACGTCCGAGTGACATAATGCTGGGAAGCTTATTATTTTTTAAAAAGGACCCTTGTGTTTAGAACTGATTTACGCACAGTTGCAAAAGAGTTACATGACGGTCCATAAAAATGAGTTGGAGTTAATTGTTTGGCAGTAGTTTTCAAACTGCTGGTCATTATGCCAACACTATTTCTACCAATCCTCTCAAAATTAAATCGGTGTAGTAATGCTATAAAACCGATTCTCTTTTACACTTAAAAGCAATGAGATTCAAACGCATCAACCTCGACCTAAAAAAACAATATGTATAAAAAATTTATAATTTATAAATTTATAATAAATTTATTTATTACAATATGTATAAAAAATATTTCATTTTATTCGTTCAGTAGTTTTAACGTGACAATTTTTACATTCAAACTGGTGTTCTCGACTTACATGTAACACAAGTGGTTTCAGCCATACTGAGTATACCGTTTCAAAACCATGTTTTGCATGTTTTATCAAAAAACAGCTCCTTCGTTTTTATACGTAAGATACTGCTTGACCAAAGGCATATATTTCTTGGCTGTTTATTTCACTTAACGGGTTTTCTGAAACCATTGATCAACATCTCTCTGTATGAATAGTTAAATTTTAATTTTTTGATTAAGCATACTTTTGTTATAATCGATGAAACAAAAAAACTTGTCTACAATAGTTTTATTAAAACGTGTACGTTTTAAATCTGAATACGATTATCAGGAATCTTGCTATACAATTGAAAAAGAATGAAACTTGTGGCATTTAATGGTAATGAGTTTGAATGGTTGTTCAACGCTCGACAAACAACAAAGCCAAGTGTTAATGAATAAATGAGCTATTCGTTCAACCGGGAAATCCATTTCCATTATGCCATTCACCATTATACCTTTCGCATTCCATGCTGATCACAACTGTGAACACAAAAATCACTCTGGATTATTATACAGCCAAGTTTTGCTTATTAAACCTTTGGTTTAGTCACTAGTCAGTTTTTCGGCTATATTATAAGCACACCTCTGACGATCAAACTTTAATTTTCATTATGCTTGACGTATAGTTTAACTGTCCTGCTTCTAGGCAATTATTTCAGTTAAGAAATTTACCCTTTTAGTTTTTAATTAAACTTTTGAAGGCATTTATTGACTTTTAAAGCTAATGAAATACATTAGTCAATATTTAAAATATTGTCTTTCCGTTGAATAGTTTGATAGTTGCTTTGCGATTTTGCTAAATAAGGTATTCCTTTGTTTGTCTGTTTATTTGTCACTTATTAGCTGACTAAATAGTGTTGTACTCCTATGGCTATAACAATTTTCGTGGAATTTGACGTTACAAATTTTAAACGGCCACCTTTTTGAAATGAATTTAATTACAGAAACAAAAATATTCTACCTATTCAGTTGTACACTCATACAAATTTAATGTTTTCATATTTAACAAATTTTGAGTTATACAATAGTAGCCAAAACACATACCGATAGGCACCAGTGAAAACCTTATAGTTACAGTAGACCCAGGTTTATATTGTGAAATTTGTTTGTCTCAACCTAAGTAATAATTTTATTTTACTTTTGCCAGAGAGTTCTGCGATAGCCTGTATGATTTTAGTTCGATCCATTGTTCAACTCTCCTACACTGTATATACGGTTCAGATTATTTATTCCATGTAGATGACAGTGTGATATGAGCACGTTCAGTTGCCTCATACACTAAGTTGTCTGCAGTGAATCTTGTTAACACAGGCTAAAGGGTGCTGATAACAACGTTCCACTTGCTAAATGTGGCACTTAACTAGCAAAGAGCACTTTAAACTTCGTCTTGTTAAAAGTTTTCCCAGTCAATTATAGCAAGATTTGGTACCTTAGTAGCACCTTAAGAGCTAGCTGTAAAGGTGTTTTCACTACAATGCTGAATGTTCTTGTATATCCGCTTGTTGGGTAAAATTGTCTTAAGTCAAGTAAAGTCCAAACAAATATAGATGAATAAAAATGAAACCGCATAAATATAATAAACACCACTCCCAATCCCACCTGACTCCTTACCCCACTCCTGCTGGCTCCCACTCCTGCTCCTCTAACTCCCATGTCCCACACTTACTCACTAGTCAAGATTTCCTTCAAAACCATGAGACCCAGAAACAAGAAAATATACCCCCAGTCGGAGTTAGTCTGGTATTTTTACCTGAGCAGAAAACCTGGTAACGTGGGATAGCAAAGAGAGACCATGTCTACAGCTAACATACTTTCAGCTATTCGTACGGCACTTCCTTTCTATGGATCAAGAGGGGACTAAGTAGACGTGTGCTAAAGAAGGGTCACTATTAAGAGTCAAACGGCAGAAAGAGACTCTGAGGTGAGAATGAATATTATCAGTTACCTGATAACTGATCTGATAACAGATCTAAAATACCTCTGTGAAGCAGTTCGGAGACGACTGGTTTAGGTGGATAAGGATGCCAATAAGATGAGATGGATAATGCCTTCATCCTGATCAAACGGAAAATCAGTTGCTCAAGCATGATACTAGCCAATCCATTTCCTTCCATGCCTTCCCACTCTGTTGGCTAGCACATAAGCCTGAGGCAGCTAAGCTTGTTTTGGTCGATGGCCTATGAAGCCAAATAAATTTTCCAAAATAATGGACTATATCAAACCTAGTACAAGTTTCAGTAATGGTTGGCAAAGGTCAACAAAGTGTGGTTTCATTTTGAAATCAGTTCTGGACGGTCATAATACCACTCACATACTAACTCACTCATCCAATTACTCTCAAAGCCACGAGAAAATTGACACTCACCCTTTATACACTCTATCGCTATCGATGAAAGATAATTTGACAATTATTTTGTTTCCTAAGCCTAAACAAGATTAAATTCAAAATCCCCCAAATACTGCACTTAACCACACAATAAAACTAAATATAAATGTTTACCTTCGTCAACAGTAAATGTATGACGTATGTTTTACGATGACGCAGTGCAAACTACATCAATATGTTCTTAAAAATGAAATAACTTCAGCTCTGCTATGAAGATGACCCTTTGGCAAAGTAAATCACGCATTAAACTTTAACGAGCATTAATACCTATGTTAACCCTACGAAAAAACAAACCGGGACATTAGTAATAGTTTACGGATCCAGTAAAGTAAACATAATAATACTATAGCGTTTATCATCAAGCCACATTAAGAGTGTAAAATATAAATAAAACAGTAAATTAAGCTTAGGTTGACCTATAAAACATAAATAAATATAAAGCTAGCAAAAGTCTAAATTATACTGAACGGCCGTTTAATCGCTGAAGTGTGTATTTAGAAAGGTAGACAGGAGTTTATCTTCAAAAGATTACTCTAAACGTTTTTTCGTGGTGTCATAAATCTTAGTTTGACCACAGTTGAAGCGTTTCTTTGATATCTTTGATGAATCGCTTTTCACACTTCACAGTTTTCTCTCTCTACCCCACTTCATTCGTTATCAATAATTGTTTTATTTTGTAGATTTATAAATTACACCGTTATACACACCATTTACATTATTATTGGGATAGTACAGTATAAAGTCAATGAACCTATCAATCTACTCCTCCAGAATGTTCTGTCTGTTGATATAACGTTCCAATGTCTAAAAATGACTATCAAAAGGAAATAAATACAATAAACGGCTGACAATAAACAATGAATATAAACGTGGATGGAAACAAAGAACGGGTTCAAACCCAAGGAAATGAAACACAAGAGTTTATATGTGCTTTTGTTTTTTTTTTGTACGCAAACCTGTCTGTATAATTGTAAACTTTACAGAAGAATCTACTGTCACTTGTTAACTAGCACAATTTCTTGTCACCATGTAAATGTACCAATATATTAAAGATATCATATTTGTAATTAATTGTAGCTGAAACATTTAGTATAATATCATTAAAATACACGTAAAACACGAAAATCAAATCAATGAACGTACAAGTTATTTTCTTCAATCTTTACAGACAGTCGAAAAGATTGAACGGCTTTAAGGAAAGTACACAGCTTTCCTCTTAAAAGAATAGGTCGTTTGAATCAAAAAGCAGTAAAGTTTTGAATTAAAACAGTCAATAACATTTGAGTTAGTACAATGAAGTAAAATTATATCGAAACAGTAACATATATGTACTGATTTTGTACAAAAAAACTACTTTTCTTTTAGCTTATACTGTGAAAATGTGCAACAAACACAACACGATGGTTCACTGCACTGAGGCTTTCCACGTGTTCACACATTACAATTTAAATTATCCCCAGAGACACTATTCAAAGACGTACACTAAAGATCTTAATGTTTGAAGTACCTATTTTCCGTGATTCAATAAAATATTAACTGATTCAAACCTTATTTGCTCAGCTTCAAAGCAGTACCCCGTCTGCTGTGGCCTCTTTGCAAACAAGGAAAAGATGTTTTGATATCCTTTTATAATTAATCTAGGAATCTGCAATTAAGTCCCAAAAGTCTAAGGTAAATTATTAATGGTACAAGTCTGATGCCGAAGCATGACTGTGAGCATAGCGATAAGTCTTTAAACGCCCGTGGTAATAGAGCAGAAAGAGCTGAAACTAAAGGCTTTGTTGAGGTTGTAGGCTGAGCGAACTAGAGATAAATTGTGAAACGCATTGCATAAAAAATGCGTGTTATTCAAACCAGCGCCGCTTTAGCGCTAAGCTGCGTGTCGGCTTGGTTATGTAATAAAACTACGAGAATAAAGTGGCAAACTAATAGTGAAAAAGTACAATTCACCGAACAACACGAACATTGATTTTTTTAGAACCATTTAAATCAATATAATCACACTAATTTAATATTTAAATCCCGTAGTGTAGCACGGGTACTGTCGGCTAAAAGTAAACAAATGTTTCAAATACACAAACACATGAAAAGTAGATTCTTCTCTGCTGATGCCTAGTAATGTTTTAGTATAGGGCTACACAAGAAAAAGTAGTAACCAGGATGTTTTTAAAATGCGATTGGGGCTATGTTGGAGGATCTTGCAGGCAGTGCTGAGGCGCAGTCAGCTGTTTCAAGGAAAACAAACCTAAACCACAAATAACAGCTGACATATCATCTCGTGCATATAGTTGGCTTGTAAAATTAATAATTTACTATAATGTATTTCAATTTGAACGGGTACTCTTATACTATGCGGTATTTTATTTCTAATGTCATTTAATTTAAATAATGAGTACGTTTTAAATTTTGTAATTTGTGATAGGCGATTTACTATAAAAGGTTTCTAATTTAAAGACGTATGTTTGAAAATAAAAATTTTTAAGACAAAATTGAATAATTGGTTGGTTGAAAAGTGCCTGTACAATTTGACATTTAACCTGCAAGAATTATTATTTTAGCTCTTAAGTAAAATTGTATAATGTACGTTTTATACCTTAGAAATAAAGTTTTAAACATAAATAAAATAAAATAAATAAAATAATTTAGCTAATTTCTTTTATTGTGGTGTGTTGTATTTAGACGTAAATTAAATATAAATTATGAATGATTTTTACATTTGGCCAGGAGGCAGGGACGCCTTCACCTTGGTTCATAGGGTCCAAACCAAAATTTCCGCACTTTCTCGCAGCATTTCAATCGATTCTCTGGGTGTTAATTATTTTGATTGCGTCTGATATACTTGTACGCTGGTAAGTATAAACTCATGTAACAGATGTACGGGCTGTAGTTGGTAGTGAGTGTTAGTTTGAATCCAACTTGTGCGAGGTGCGTTGTGTTAAAAATGTACTGGACAAAAGTGTAGAAAATGTCATTCCACACTAACGATTTTGTCTCAAATTCAACTTCGGATCGCTCGTTTAGCCACTAGAAACGAAATTCTGAAGTGAGAACAGGTATTTTTTATCAATGTTCAAACCCCTCAAACCTCCAAATTTTCGAATTTCAATAAACCCTCTCTTAGTGGGTGCTTTCACTATAAAGGAATGTTCATGCAAAGTTTCAAGTTTCTAGGCCTCGTGGTGTTGGCTCAGCGATGATGAGTCAGTCAGTCAGTCAGGACAAAGCTTTTATAAATATAGATAAGTAGGCCTACTCCGCCACGCTCACATTCTCATTTCTTTGTTCGGCCTCAGACCTACGTGTTCTTTTACTACAAGTCTCATTACATCTTAAAACAAAACACATTTCAAAATTGCATTGGAATAAAACTTCTCGTTCGCTTATAGCTAAAAACCACTTTTTCCCGCCATTTTGAAACGGCTCGATGGATTTTCAAGTTTCTTTTGTTTATTGATGGATTATATCTGAGTAAACACCTATTTAAAATTTCATAATCGAATGAAATTTATAGTTTTAAAGCGTTAAACCCCTTTTCTTTTTTCTCTCACAATACTCCACCCCAAAGGGGTTCAGATGGTCCATTTTGCTGGTTAACTAACTCAATCGAGATATTTTTAAAAGATTATTTGTACCAAATTTGTTGAAAATCGGACCAAAACTGTGACCTGTAGAGATGATACATATGGACAATAAGTGTTGAAAAATATTCAAGTTCTGGAAGATAAGATCGGGACTCGTTTCATGGTCCTGGCCTGACCTACCATGTTGACGGCATTAATATATCTCTTTCACAAAGAAAATTCGATAAAATGCAAAACAGAAGTTCATAAAAACAACCATAGGCTTGTTAGTGTTAATATAGAGCGCTACGAACTGTACGTCCGTTCTTTTGGTTGCAATTATATTTAAAATAATCTAAACGTATACTAGTATAATATTAATAATACTATGACGTGTAACAATTTTACAGTAGTAGTTAGTAATACAATGATGCATTTCTAGACAGTTCAAAAAACTTCAACAAACAAAGTTGAAACGCTATAAAGAAGCAGAAGAGATTCATGTAGTGAGCCAGAAGAGTTACTAACAATACTTTATATTCTAGTTCAAGTTTACTCACTTATCAACATTCCTCAACTGAAGGTCCGCATATTTTATCTGTACTTGTGGCAAAGCTCTCTTCCTATCTGTAGTTTGCCCTGGTTTGCAGAATGGACGTTTATGTTGGACAATATCTCTTCTATACCAAAATGTACTCTGCTTTATGCAACACTGTTGGCTCCTAGCAGTTTTGTTTTCACTAGAATGCTAAATAATGTTAGTGTGTGTGATTTTCGTGTAACAGCCCCTGTTGTCCGATTTTATTGACGTTAAAATTGTATTTCTTTTATATCACTATCACTATTTAAGATGTCGACCACTCTCATGAGGGCAAATATGTGGTGAAGGTGATGAGTGTGATGATGGTAGTAATGAGTTCCGAATGGTAGTTAATAGCCCAATGACCAATGGAAATACACGGACCTTAACGTGACTTCCGACCACGCAGGTGATGGTCTGATATGTCTAAACGATGGGGGGTTAGTGCGGGTATCACCAGATGATCACTGAGACTATCTGAGCCGCTTTAGACCTATATCATCCTCAAAACCTAACCTCCATGAAGCTGGATTACAGGATCAAGCCACGAGTTTCAGTCAACTTCCAATAAGAATAAGAATATTTGTTACACAACTTTGAGAAATGTAATAATTATTAAGTACTGTTGTATGGCTAATGATAATTTATATGTTAAATCTAAAGATGGCAGATAGGTTTGTTATTTAATATCCAATTTTCTTCATATTCTTTGATAGTGTAGATGGGGTCTTGAATTAGCCATTCTTTAAGCCTTTTTCTTAGGGTAAAACTATCTCCCTTTTTTACACTACACGGCAGTTTATTGAATAGCTTCAATCCCATGTATAGGGCTTTGAGAACTGTTCTGTTCTATGGACAGGCAAGAAATAATCAAAAGCGTTTCTAGTTTGATACGAATGAGTATCTTGCAGTCGATTGGATTGATTTGAAGAAGCATACATGATGACTTCAAGTATGTAAATTGAAGTGACTGTTAACAGTTGGAGGTTTTTGAACACTAGTCTGCAACTTTCACGAGGACTTAAACCAACCATTACTTTCAAAGCACGTTTTTGTAGTATGAGAACTCGCTGCAGATTGCTTTTAGACGAGATTCCCCAAAGCAGGATGCCATATTTAAGTCTAGATTCAAATAATGCGTGATAGGCCAGTTTTAATGCTTTGTCTGTATCTGTGGTGGCTTTAATTCGTTTGAGACTATATATAATTGAATTAAGATTCTTGCAGATAAAGCCCACATGAGAGTTCCAGGAAAGGTTGTCATCAATCACAAGTCCTAAATATTTGTTTGAATTTACTGACAAGTCGAGGAAGAAATGGTGTCCTTGTGTTTTCCGGAAAGACATGTGTAACTTTAGCCCTATTGTGTCGAGTTAAAAAACAAGATTATGCTCATGCAATCGAAAGCTTTGCTAAGATCTAAGAAAGTGCTAGTGACCGTGCTACCCTCATCATGTTAATGATATTCTATGAGGTCTACTCAGAGCTGTTGTTGTGGATTTCCACAAACCACATACTGTTTCTCTGGCATGAGATTACAGTTAAGATGTTGAATAAACAAACCCCATAAACCTGAGGCTGAAGGCCGTTGCAGTGAACAGGATGAGTGACTGTGACCTAAAAGTGAGTGTCTGTGACTGTACATCTTAGAGTAACAAATTGCAAAGGAACTCGATTAACTCATGCCAGTGGCGCTTTAGCGCTTAGCTGCTTGTCGGCCTGGTTTTGACATAAACACAACCTAAGGTAGGTTGAGCTGAATGGGGCTGGCAGCATGAAACAAAGTAAACATGCATCTGTACTTTTGTATTTTACTATCCAGAACTTCACCATGACAGATTACTTTTCTTAAGTATAAAATGGCTAAAACAAACGCATAAGTAACCGTTGAAATATTCTAGCTGTAAAAAGTATTAAACGTGTTGTCTTCTTTATAGTAGATATTTTTACTAGTCTAATAGTAGAAAGAACGTGTTGTATTTCGTCCTATTAAATTATGTCTGTAGTTGGCCAAGTGTGTTTACTATTTATCACAACAAACCATTCAAGTTTAAAGTTGAAAACGAAAAACTCTTACTTTGGATAACTATGGTACTGTAGTACCTCAGCTAAACACGGTTTGCTGCTAGTTTTGTTAGTCAATGTCATGTTGGTGCAAACATGTTACTCTTGCTTTGAAACAAACCAAAATCTTTCGTACAGGTTATCAAAAAGCAAACCTATGAAAATGGGTTTTATTCTAGTAACTTCTACCTAATAGACTCCTGGCCGTTTACTGAAAACCTCACTAGAGTACTTAAGTTTGATACATTATGGTCGATCGTATCAGGTTATTAGTTGTTTAGATTTTTAAATTTCTCCCAAAATATGAAATGTATCACCGAATTTAAAAAAAGTGTGAACACAAAATGACCCTTACTTGGTCTATCTAGAAAGTGTCCGCTTTCAAACCAAAGTTACAATGATTTCAACTGTAAAAGCAAAGTAGTAGGTAAGTTATTAAGAATGTTATAAAAGTAAAAATCTTAACTACCACAGAACTACTTGTTTTCAATTTACTATGCTCACAAACATGACATTAAAATGTTGCAAGTTGGGTTGTTGGTGTGAAAAAATGTATTACTACATCTACAATACATAGAGGGTTAATAGTTAGTAGAACATATAAAACAACACAATAATAACACAAAACATTTTGTATAATTGTACGGAAAGTTGGTTGCGGAAAAGTTTTGGAAAAGTGTGGACACAAATTGACCCTCCCTTTATCCATCTAGGTTCAAAGCATGACCTTTTCTCCAGTATTTAATGGAATATATAAGTACTCATAATGAGTCTCGTAATAAAAAAACACCTGTCATAACTAAACTGAATGACTAATTGTTCCCATAATTGTGACTCCCCACAATTGTTCACTAGCATGTACTGACCAATATAACCGCCACGAGGGTTCTATGCGTTGTTATAATTGCTGTAGTAATTACTTGTTCAATCACGACCATTCAAACCACCATCTGTTAGTTCCGTGATTTTGTGTTCTATTGTCACTATAAGCGTAATAGGTATGTTCACAATCTCGCACAATGATTGGGTATCTAGTGCGTCAACCTGGCATCCTGTATTATCACGGGCATTACGAGGTTGTCGGCCTACCTCAGCTCTAATTTGGCTCTTCGGTCTAAGTTTTCAAAACTAATTTTGAAGTACATTGGAGATACACTGCTCATTAATTACAGCAAAATATCAGTATCTTGAAATGGTTCTCCGGCAAATATTTACGCCGCTAGAGCACATGGAAAACCCTGTAGAATTTTTAATTATTGAAAATACGCCATACCTTGCTTTTTTATCCGACTTTCATGGAAACAAGCCGTTTTACAATAATTTTGACTATTTATAAGCAACTTTTACAGATTGGACATTAAACTTTTATTATATACTACAATACTGTAATATAGTTATATCGAAGGAATCAAATCGAGAACAAAACGACGTACTAGTATAAAACAATGCCAGATTAATTTTGTATACTCAATACAATTTTTATTTGGAAAACATTGAACTCAATAAAATACACTTAAAAAATACTCTGTCTAGCACAGGCTTCCATGTGCTCTAGCGGCGTAAACGTTGGCCGGTGAAAAAAGTGTCGAGTATAAATCTTATGGTAAGTTTTGTCAGCAATATGATAAAGGGCACGTTTTTCGATAAAATGCATATTTACTGAGATTTAGGCCAAAAACTAAAACAAGTACAAAATTGTCACTGTTTTGTAAAACCAATGTTCCGGCCCAAATATCTGTCAGCAAACCTCAAATTCGTGCTCAGCGACCTCGAAAACATACAGAACAAAAATAATAAGGACTGTACCAAACTTTCCTCTAACTTTGCTAATTTGACTAGCCTAAAAGATCTACCACTCGGTGGAAGACAAACACGGTATATGTGAATAGATGGAGTTAGTGTACTAAATCGAATGCAATAACTAACTGATTCAATAAATATGTTTAAATAAACAGGTGGAGATTAGTGTTCAAACAAGTCTATTTAATCTCTGGTCAGTGTATATTGGTTATGTTCCCACTTTGTAATTAATCAGTCAACTCCACCCCAGCAATGTTTCACTTATTGTTCTGTACCCACAGTGAAGCAAGTACTGAGACCTACTGCATCCATTGTGACAACGCACGTAAGGGTTGAGTTTTAAATGCCCCCTCCACCTTAACTTTTGAAAAGGACACCTTTTAAAAACCCTTCGGTAATTTTTTATGCGATTCTAAAATCTTTTAAGTACTTTGTCACCCACTTTTACCCAAAAGCCTGGGGTCTCCAAATTTTTTCAATACAAACCCCTCAACTTGTGGTACTTCAAAAGAAAGGGAATGTTAATGCAAACAACAAAGCAAAGAACATTTTTTATCACAACTCATTTTTTGTAATATCCGTTTAAGGTTTGCAAGAAATCAGGTTAAAGTTAAGGTAAGGAAGGACTTAAAACTCATCCTGTATAATAACTAGTCCAAGTGGTTAGAAGCATTAAGCAGAAAGCTGATCTTTTGAAACGACATGATATTTTAAGAGATAAATGATTATTGAGAAGTAAGATTTTATTACATATTTAGGTTAGCCTCAGTAATAATACTAGAATATATCAACGGTTTTCGTGGAATATCTTCTTTTTGCAAAAGAGATAAAACTTTAACTTTCTAACTACCCGGGGACTGGGTTTAAAGTCAAAGAACTTTCCACCAGTTAAAGCTTTTTTTCTTTATTATTTTATTATTATTGAAATTGTTTTGAATATAGGCCTATAAGGTAAATTCTACACTAAAACTATACAGAAACGAGATCAAACAATAAATTTGTTGAACAAGTTATGATGTGTAATATAATGTTCTTTAAATTAGACGCTCTAATTTAACAATAAAATCAACAGTTATACGCTCACAATAACAGTCAATAGTAATCTCGTTAATTTTCTCGTTTGGGTTTTAAGTAGTTACTTATGTCCCATACACGTAAACCTAAACTTTCAAATTTTAGAGAAAGTCTTACTTGTTTAATATGTTTATATGTATTTCAAAATATTTCAATCTAGGCAATTAAACCCTTCAGTTGGTTAATACGAATTGCTGGAAGTCCAAACATCAGGAATACGAATGAGAATGTATTTATTTCTTGTCCTTACTAAACATAAATTGAATAAGACAAGATTTAAATTAATAATTAACAATAAAATATTTAACCCCAAGGCTAAATCTTTTGGCTGGATTAAATGCTTTATAAGACAACCTAGAGATAGTTTACAAAATTATCAAAACAAAATATAGACTATTGTAAAACTAATTTTAAAATATGATTAAAATATAGGATCTCAAAGGCATTGTCTGTATTGAAATTCCATGAATTTCAGTTAATAAAGTACAGCAAAGAGGAGTATAAAAAAAAGCATTAAAATAAAGTTAAAGTTGATTTTTATTTTAGTGCCAAAAGTACTTGTACACAAACAAAGTTTTTGTGCATCCCTTAAGCTATGGTTTCTTAGAAGGCAGTAAACAATACATTACAGCCGTAATATAGCGTTCACCGCTTTTCTAGGAAACCACAGGTTTACCGAATATCGGAGGGAATTACGAATCGAAGTATGAAAATATATTGTATACGGTTTTAATCAATCGGATAGTAGTTTTGGTGTAAGCCTCTATCTGGTAATTGAAATGACCGAGGGAAACTCATTTGCAAATCTAACAATGGTCGTGTTTTCAACCATAATTATTACTGCGCCAATACATCGAGGTTCTAAAGTGAAATTGTTTGTTTTACAACTTATTTACTTTTACCTTATAATCTTTATGGATACAAGATTTACAGTAAATGTAATGAACCTTAAAAAAAGGATAAACCTTCTTTCTAAAAATATTTGAATACCTTGTACTAATGAATACAATCAGGAGAATGTCCTGATGATTTTATGAGCGAGTATACATTTCGACACGCTTGTGTGGTATAAAACCAAAACCCTTAAATATACAGACAATAGGTCCTACAACTGGGTATTTGTATAAACTTATGTTTGAATTTTATTTCATTTATTTTGTTTAATACAAGGTCATCATAAACGATTGGTGGGATTTAATTAAATTTACATTTCAACGAACGAATATGTGTGTAACATATTTCAGCAATTTGCGTTATAGCAATAGCGAAGTTTCCGTTTTTCGACTGAAGTTCTTGATATTTTAATAAACGTTTATTTGTATTCAATATTCCACTATTTCAATAATTTCCATCAAGAATAAGCTCAAATAAAAGTATTATTAGTTGTGTCAAAGTGAAATTGAGACTGACATACGTAAACGCCTTTTAAAAGTATAACATGCAATGTTTTTCAATCTCATCTTGCCTTTGAAGAGAATTACAAACTTAATCCTTGAGTAAAATCATTATCCCTTTTTCAACGAGAATTAAACGTTTTCTCTTTAAAACGGGTACTTTAAAATGTTAAAATAATCAAAATAAAAATTTTCCTAGATCACTTCCTTTTCTGTGTCATAGTTTTCCGAACTAAAAAAGGCTGTTACATGTTATGCTTTTAAAATTCACACAGACTAGCAATATGTACCTAATACGCATATCTTTGGCACATTTAAATTAAATTACCTGTTATTACTTTTGCTATGTGAGCTGATCTAGGATAAATTATATTTCATCCAGACCTGTAATAAAACAAGGTCCTGCAACTGGGAAAATAGATATTATTAAATTATATTTGTTATTCTGATCTAAAAACAGCTGCTTTAAGCACATTTAATACAGGGTCATCGAAAAAGGTGTACGGGATTTGAAAGTGAAATAAAAATGTTAATATAATTGGTAGAATTTTGATTTTTACATCAAAAGACACGGCAAATCTTAAATTTTTTAAGTGATTGAAAAAGTTTCAATGTGAGTCGTTTTGGGAGCCGTTGCACGACAATCTAGCTGATAGTCAACCTCCCGCCAGGTGTTTTGAAGCATTTCAGTAGTCACCGTTGAAATGGCTACGTTGATTCTTCTTCATATCAATAAATCACTATATGTTTCCTCAAGTTGAAGAAATTGAAAGGGGAAAAGGCGTTAATGCCATTTTTCAGCAGGATGAAGCTCCATGTCACTACAGTCTAATCGTCCAAGAAGCTCTCAACAACAGATTTCCTAATCGTTGGATTGGGAGGAATGGTCCTGTTTTGTGGCCACCTACCTGATTTGACGCCTTTAGATTTAATTTAAAACTTAGTTTATGCTGAGAAAATACGTGATCTACAGCACCTGAAGAGAAGAATCAACGTAGCCATTTCAACGGTGACTCCTTAAATGCTCCAAAACACCTGGCGGGAGGATGACCATTGGCTAGATGTCTGTTGTGCAATGGGGAGCTCACATTGAAACTTTTAAAGTACATTTAAAACACTTAAGGTTTGCCGTGTCTTTGATGTAAAAATCAAAATTCTACCAATTATATTAACATTTTTATTTCACTTTCAAATCCCGTACACCTTTTTCGATGACCCTGTAAAACACATTAAAAATAATAAATCAGTGTAACAGCTTTTTCTTTAAAACAATACAACTCAAACTACTGAGGTCAAACAAATTTTAAATTTCAAGAAATTTATTGATATTTATGTCTTGTTATTTTTGCATCATGACAAAACGATTTGTACATCCCTCGTTCCAAAAGTGTCTTTTTAACTATCGGTCACTCCCCCTCGGACGTTAAGTTGCGTCAAAAAGTTTCCTTTTACAACCTAGTGAAGAAAAATACTACATTTCATTAAACAAAACTATAACACAAGCAAAACTCTGAATACTATGAATTCTAGCAAAGACTCTGTTGCAAGTTTTGGTTGCTGATTCGTAACTATAATTTTGTTGTTTCTGTTTCCTGTACCAATACATTATTTGGAATGAAGATACATTTCGTATTTACTTGATAGCACATAATGACAAAAGCTACTTAACAGAATGTTCTGTCTAACAGGAGCAAGATAGACAAATAGTGTGGAAAGCAGTGGAATCTAGAGCAGCCCTCCACTGCCTCCGACTTCAGATTTATTGCATCTCTTCCGACGTATTAAAAAAGCTAGAACTAGACAAACCTTCTTCCCGCCACAGAGTAGGTACTTCTGTACTGTTGGTTCAGGCAGCTATGTTATGTTGTGTTTTAAGTGCAGGCATATTATGAAAGCAATTAAGTCAATTTTAGCCCATAAGTTAGCACTACATAGTCCTCTCAACTACTCAATCTCGATTGTAATGAAACTGAAAAGCTAGTTCTCCACAACGAGACCGAAGTTGATCATATTAATATTTATCAAAACAATTAGTACAATTTACAAT